>JASCZI010181417.1:50501-74200 GCA_036250425.1 Stylosanthes scabra
TGAATCAATCGACATGGAACGAACCTCAACCCCTTCAGCGAGTGAGCTGATAACCCTATTGGTTCTCTCCTGAATGGTGGCATCAAATGATTGCAAGTTTGGATCTTCAACACATGCAGCTTCATAAGAGCTCAAATCATCTGCATACACCGAATGAGTACCCATTTTAATAGGCGTTGGAACATCACCACTACCCATTCTGCTGGACTGAGCTCCCATCATCACCAAATTTTCAGACCCAATTCCAAAATTAGAAAGCTTAATGCAATTGGATTGGATTGGATTGGCCTTTCGTCCCTCTCCCTCCAATAAATCAATCAATCACCTCGAACCCTAAATCTAAACCGAATGCAAAGTTTCAGAATTTCACAAAACTGTGCTCAATTGGATCCGTCACAACTCAGAACAGTGGCTGGCTTTGATAAATACCAGATAAAGATGCTGTGACTGTGTCTACTGTGTAGATCCAGCACACACAAGAAGAAGTCAAACCCTAAAACTGTATAATACAGGATAAAAAGATAAGAATTAGAAATTATGAAACACACAAATCAAAGTTGTGATTTTTAAGCAAAATAGGGATGTTGTAGGAGTTTAGATTACCTGGGTTGAAGCTGAAATATCCGAAATTAAGTTGAATTTCTTCCAGAAAAGGAAAAACATGACGCCGGAATGCGAACGTGACTAAGAAGAGAAGAGTGAGGGAATGGAACTACCCCCAACTGAATTCTGTCGGAAAGTCAAAGCATGTTGTCGGATACTTCCTAGTTCCTGCTTCTTCTTCGGTTTTTTTTTTTTTTTTGCCCCTTCTCTTAATTAGGCAAACGGATTTGGCGACATTAGTCCATTTTGACAAATTAATTAGTCATTCTATCTACTAATAGATTTTCTTTTATTAAAATGGGCCTTTGTTCAATGTCAAGTATATTTTTAAAAAAAAAAAGCAAGAAGGCAACTAGTAACTACCCTTTTTATTTTGAAGTATCAGGCCCCTTTGCATTTTGAGGTAGTAGATTCATTAGATCCTTTCACTTTTTTTTTTTTTTCCAAGCATTCTAACTCGATAAACCGAGGACTAATTTTTCGCGGATCTGAGCTCAATTTAAAGGTTTGTCGCTGGCCACTGGTTACTACATACACAAGGCGAGATTTGAACCCTCGACACTTATTTAAGCGGACTAGTGAGCTAACCACTAGACTAAACCAAGTTAGTTAATCATTTCACTTTATTTAGAAGACTGTTATATAGTATAGGAAATGAATTAAGTGTTATCGAAAATTCGATTTTTTTTTTATTTCTAGCCCTTGATCTTAATTTATTTTAATTATAAAATACATATATAATTAAGATCAACAGCTAAAAATACAGAAACACCGAATTATCGGCTATACCTAATCCGCTTCCAATGGTATATTAAAGAGTAGTACAGTTATAATTTAGGAAGGTTATCCAATATATCGAATAACGATATTCCAATATTTTTAGGGGTTGATCTTAATTATATATTAATTTTATAATTAAAATCAATTAAGCTGACAGACTAAAAATATTAAAATATAAATATTCTCATTTAATAAATTTAAGTGTGTCATTGTATTGGATAACTTTCTTATAATTTATTCTTTATGAGTCACATTTTGTGACTTTTTTATTTTCAAATACTTAAATTAAATTAAACAAAATATTATTAACAAATTGATTTTTTTAAATAAATCAATTTTCAGTAAAATGAAATTATTAGCAAGTTGTCGAGAATTCCAAATACTTATAGTCCCAACTCATAGTCATAGGGACGGAAAATTTCCAAATATAATTTATGGTTAATTACATAACCCCTCAACATCGTTGTCAAGAATAGTGACGTAGTTGATATTAATATTTTAACAAGTTTGTAATTTGTGTATTTTGTGATGTACTTAATTACTGGACAAGTTAAAAAATTATGTTAGTTGTTATGTATGTATTTCTAATATTTATGTCTCTCTGTTTATGTTTAACTAAATATTTAATTTAAAGGGCAATTTTTAAAGCTGCATGCATTTGAAAAAAAATAGATATTAGAGAACAGAAATTAAATTAAGTTAATAAATGATATTTAATTAAAATATATTAAAGACATAAATTAAGACACGTAATAAATTGAATTACGTTAATAAAAAATAAATAAATATTAATATTAAAATTTTAAAAATTGAGTTGTGATATTTGAGAAAGAAAATTATTAAAATTTTAATTCTCATTCTAAAAAAATTATTTTATATATCCCTAATTTCTGAAAATACTAAAAAAAAATGAAATTTTAGAAATTAAAATTAAAATTTTAATTTTAATTTCTAACCACCAAAGAAGACAATGAGGAATAGGAGTACTTTAATTAGACACCGTCTAATGGCACACAAATTAAAAAACGAAAACACATGGCAGAAACGCACTCGATAAGACTTACGCAGATATAGTTGTTAAAGACTTGGCATTCCAATATTGACTTTATTCATGTTTTCAAAAAAATAAAATAAAAAAATATTGACTTTATTCATTATTATTATCTGACAATAGGACCATACATAATGCATTTAGTTTGAGGTAATGCTTGCTGATCTGATATTAATAATTTATTTGACTGTTCCAAATACTATGCTTCTATATATATTTAATGACCTTTAACTAACACCCATTTGGCATATCCAAGTAAATAAGGCAAATTTTGAAATGAAGATGTAAAAATTATTTTTATGTGAGGATTTAGTCTTTAAAATTATATTTTTAAAGAAAAAGTAATATTTTTAAAAAGATAATATTTTTATATATTAAAATTTAATTATTTAATTTTTTATTTAATAATTAAAATAAAATTTTTTACATAAAGACAATTTTAAAATCATTATGACAATATCTATTGGAAAATAATATCACTTCGGGTTTAGAAGTATAGAACATTTTAATTTAATTATTGAAGGTTACAAGTGTAAAGTATGTAAAAAATAAATAAATAATAGAAAAGTATAAGAGCATATTACAAGGGTGTTCAAATAATCTTTTATTATTAATTAACTCCGGTCGGTCTAATAGTTATTAGCTCATTACTCCTCCGACATACCCTTAAATATAAATTTAATCCGCAACGGATTAATCATTAGCCTGTTAAGTTAAAATTTAGAAGATATTATGAAAAAAATAATTTATCATTATTAGCACCACATTTCTTAGTTATTTATTGAAAATATACCTACCTCTAGCCATGAGAATGTTTGTCGTGAATGTATTTCTTTAATAAATTAAAATTAAACAACTAATAATCATCTAATTTCTACTTTGATGCCAGTTGCGTCACACACTAAATGTTTAAATTACAGTTCTTATTATATTATACATTAGAACGAACAAATTAAGCTTCTTTTCATAATCATTTCATACGACAACAGAATCTTTTGCTAACCATATATTTAATTACAAAATTGTTTAAAGTATGAAGTACAATCTTGTCTCTAGGTTATGCTGGTTAATTATTAGTTAGCAAGTGATCAATTTAATTTGCTTAGAAGAAGCTAACAAAAAAATCATAGTAGTTGACAAGAAGATAGAGATCGTTTCAAATTGCGACCAGAAACCGCCAAATTTCTCAGATATAATCGCTGAAGGAATCTCCATGGAAAATGCCCACCCAATTGGGAATTGGGACCAATGCACCATCAAATGGTAAGACAAATTTTACCTACAAAGCATAACTGAGTTTCGAATATTTCTAGATAGAATTAATTAAATTAATACATATTTTTGCTTTGTTTTGTTTTGTTTTATTTTACTTTTAAACCCACAAGGTATCACTATCACTAGACGGCTAAACTCTTCCTTCCACAAATTTTTTTTTATGTAAAATGTACATGACTATATCCTAGTCAAGGCTTCAGTTCTAGGTTATATATATTGATTTCTACTACTTTGATAATTCTTGATTGTGTATTTGTGTCCAAACTCAAAATTGGAAGTTCTAGTGAGAATTGAATGGAAAAAGAAAAACTGTCTCTCTTTCTTTTAATCTAAATTGACTAAAGGACAAATAAGTATTTATGTACTATGGGACACTATTTTTGTACACGCACTTATATTGTTTTTTCCCTGTTTTTCCAAAAAAAAAATATTGGAGTCTAGTTAAGTAGATATATTTTTAGAACACATATTAAAATTATGAATTTTTTTTATAAATTAAAAGTATACACATTTTTTAATTTTAACATATATTTATTATGTTTTTATTAGAGTATAAAATCTTATACTAATTATAATAACCCAAAATAAATAAATAAATAAATAAAAGATAGAAACTTCAACTAAAAGCTACTACTCGTAGTGGGTAAAAACATTTGCGGAACCCTAAAATAATGCGCAGATTCACAACAAATTGAAAAGCTTACAGAGTTTGAATAAAAGGAATTTTATTTATGAATAATACTCCCTCCATCTCCGGTTTCCAGATATTCCTTATAGTATGTCCATGGTTCAAGTTTCACCAATCCTAGTTTTCCTAAATAATAAACATAAACATTTAATTACCCCACATACACACACACACAAACGAAGCATTAACATTTAATTTATCATACATTAGTATTGTTGAATGAACTAACATGAATTAATTTTGGCGGTAAGCAATGAAATTGGCAAGAGCAACCAAGGGAGCAGCCTTCTCCTCATCAAATCCAGAAAGATATTGTAATGCATCTTGGTTCAATTTATGAGCAAATTCCTTTGATTTTTCAATCCCCAAAAGCTTCGGATAAGTGACCTTATCAGCCACCAAGTCCTTCCCGGCCGTCTTCCCAAGTTGCTCCGACGACTTTGTAACATCAAGAATGTCGTCAACAACCTGAAACAGCAACCCAATGCTCCTTGCAAACAGCCTCAATTTCTCAACTTCATCGTCTTTTCCGCCACCCATTAAGCCTCCCAGCACAACCGCAGCTTCCAGTAACACCGCCGTTTTGTGCACGTGAATATACTCCAGCCTTTCAAGCCCCACATCGGATAGCCCTTCGGAATGTGTGTCCACTATTTGACCCGCCACTAACCCTTCTGACCCCACCGACTTCGCTAGCTCGGCGATGGCGCGGACTATCCTCGCCGGCGACACCCCTTTCGAGGACACGGCGATGTGTTCGAAGGCGAAGGCCAGGAGGGCGTCGCCGGCGAGAATAGCGACGTCTTCGCCGAAAACTTTGTGGTTTGTGGGCTTTCCACGGCGGAGGTCATCGTTGTCCATGCATGGAAGGTCGTCGTGGATGAGCGACATGGTGTGTATCATCTCGACGGCACATGCGGCGGCGAGTGCGGTTTCCTCGTCTCCTCCGACGAGCTCGCAGGCGGCGATGCAGAGGAGCGGGCGGACCCTCTTGCCTCCGGCGAGGAGGGAGTAGCGCATGGCTTCGTGGATCTTGTGAGGCTCCTTCATAGGTATGGCTGCGTCCAAAGCTTTGTTAACTTTATCAGCCTTCTGAAGCATGTAGGCGGTGAAGTCGAAGGTGGTGGTGGGTTTGTCGAGGACAATGGCTTCTTGGTTGGCGGTGACAAGTGCAGAGACAGAGAAGGTAGATGAGAATGGTTTGGTGGAGAAGATGATGTGATTGGGGGTTGGGAACATAGGTGTTGTTGTTGTGGTGGTTGCATGGCTGAGAAAGGGAATGAGACAACTCCTCCCTGAAACCAAATTCACAGAACTCATTTTCTTTTTCTTTTCTTCTTTTTTTATTCTTTTGTTGTTAAATTCTATGAATCACTCAGTTGTGTGGTTTATATAGAGAATAGAGAGAGGAAGTTGTTGTAGGAGAAATTATTAATTGCATTGGGAGCAAGACATACTTTTTATTTTCTTCAATTAAATTGTGTCATTTGAATATAATAGTATTTAATTAATTTAAATTTTAAAATTAATAATAAAAATTATAATATTAATTATAGCATTAATTATATTAGTGGATTTTTTTTTCATCTTTTTTCTCTCTCCATCTCTTATTTTTTTTTTTAAAAGATTTGAACATATAAATTTAAAAGTAGGTTATATTTATATATTTTAATTTAGATGAAATTTAATAAGTAAAAGATTTGAACATATAAATCTAATAGTGTTATTGAAAAGTAATAATCATTTAATTAAATTTATACATTTAAATACTTTTTTAAATAATAAATTTAAAATTAGTTTCTTGTTAACGTCGCAATATATGATTAAACACATGTAAATTTTGTTTACACTTAAAATGTATAAAATTAAATTTAAAATAAAAACACATTATTTTTTTATAATAATGCTACATGTATACACAAACACATTAGATACTCATAAAATATTTATTATAAATGAGTATACCATGTGTTTGTGTGTTTCATGTGTACATGAATATTTATTGATTTTTTTAATAAAAAAGAAAAAATAAAGAATATGACTTATGCGTTTGTACTTAGTTGTGATTGTTGATGAAAAATACAAAAAATTCTATCAAGAGAAATTTTAAAAAAAAATTGTATTTTTTTTAGGGTTTAACTAACCTATGTCCTAAAGACTTTGGTTAATTAATTATTAATAGAAAATTTTAAATATCTATGTTTTAAGAAATGAAAAATAAATGTATTAAAAATTTTAAATTTTTTATATTTTTAATAAAAAGTTTTCTAATTTATAATTTTATTATGTGCTCACATGTTAGTTAAACAATTTTTTTTTTTATTTTTGTAACAAACATTGGAATTTTAGAAAGAAAGACGAAGAGTTAGAGAGAAAAAAAAGATTGAAAAGAGAAAATCATTAATGTAATTAATACTGTAATTAATGTTATGATTTTTATTATTATTAATTTTAAAATTTAAATCAATTAAATGTTATTCTATTCATATGGCATAATTTAATTGTAGAGAGTAAGAAGTGTGTTTCCTCTTGGTGCAACTAATAATTTCTCTTGTTGCAGTGAATTCATTTTAGTTAGTGTTGGGAAGTGAAGGCCATTAAATATTTCTTTTCTTTCGGTGTATTCCATTACAGCAGTGATAATTTCATGGTTACTCCAAAAACAAGGGACAACTATTTGTATTTGCTACAATTAATTTACATGCGCACAGTGAGTGTAAACAAGTTTATGTCTACCCGGGTAAAAGTATATAGTAATTTTTTAAGAATTATAGAAAAAAATTTAAATATATGGCTGTCATTTTTTTAATATATATTTATATTTTTTATTTTATAAATAATACTTGAAATTTTAAAGTATTTGATATTTTCATCGCCTATATAAATAAATTTTTAATTATTTTCTTATAATTTACATGTACCCTTCTGCATAAATAAGGAGAACTATTTTCTTATAATTATTTTTTTTTAAAGAAAAAGTTATAAGTATTATAAATGAGAATTTAATTTTGTAACAAAATTAAACTAATATTACATAAACAACTAATTATGTATTGGTAACTAATTTTTAAAATTACTAAATTTAAAAATTATCTAAATATTTGAATCTAATTAAATAATAGTATAAAAATCTTTTTTATTAAAATTAAATCCTTATAAATAATTAAAAATAAATGATATATAGTCCATTATATCATACACAATTTGGAAATATATATATGCAAAGCTACATGGTAATATTTTTTGTTGCATTTTTTTCTAATTTTTTTTCTTCTAATTTGACATTACATGTTCTCACGTCCAGATTTAAATTTTGTCTAGTGTAATCAATGATCATAATGTCACTTCTGTATCGTTTCTAGAGTTACACTGACTTTAAGAAATAAAATAAAAATCACACAAAATCCACCGCATTATATATCTGTATATAAATTCTTTAACTCACATTTAATAATAGCTAATTTTTATATATATTTGAATACTGGAAAACAATAATTATACACGATCAAATATTTTTAGCAATCAAATCCAACCAAGCTCCAAAAATACACGCACGCATTTCACATAAGTTTATGCAGCTTCTTTTTCTTCTTTCTCTTTTTCTCATCATTCTTCTTCTTTTTTGCCTACTCGACAAGGACAACGATGACGACGACGATGACAATGATGATAGTGGCAGCAATGAGGATAGTGATGACGACGATAACAACAACAACAACGATAATGATGACAATGGCAAAAAGAAGAAGAAGAAAACTAAAATATTGATTTGTGTGTTTTGATATTGTATTTATACGAATGTGAATGAATATAAATCAATGTAAATTAATATTCATTTTGGATCAATGTGAGTGTTGTTGAAAATCCAATTCAGTTTTTATATATGAAAATTCGTTTATGTTTTAATTCAAAATTTATTTCTACTTTCATTCAAAATCCGTTTATGTTTTCATGAAAATCCAATTTAGTTTTTATATATGAAAATTCGTTTCTGTTTTAATTCAAAATTTGTTTCTACTTTAATTCAGAATCTATTTCTATTTTTATGAAAATCCAATTCAATTTTTAATTCAAAATTCATTTTTATTTTTATTCAAAATCTGTTTCTGTTTTAATTAAAAATTCGTTTCTGTTTTCCTGAATATCCTATTCAATTTTTTATATGAGAAAACACATCGGAAAAATAAAAGAAAAAGTAATAAAGGAAAGAGAACACATCAGAAAAATAAAGACTTGTATTATTGATAAAAAATATCTATACATCTAATATTTTTATTTTATTTAAACGTATTCCTAAAATATAAAATAATTAATTTTTTATTTGACTATCTCATGGAGTACTGCTACATTTCTTTTTAAGTATAACGGTTTTTAATGTTTATAAAACTATTTACTATATTTTTTACTGTCTTCATATAATCATATTTTTTATTTTCAATTAACAAGTTAAGATATTGAAAATTTTTAGTTAATATTTGTTCCATTTAACTTTTTAACCATGCACGCCAAACAAATAATAATTAAACAACCAATAGCGATAAGAGGCAAAGCCGAAAAAACACCAATGAATAGACAAGGATAGAATATGGAATTGGAGGAGTATCCATCTCAATGGAATCCATTGGCCAATTATTGATGCTTCTGCCTAACTAAGTTTGTCATTTTCTGGCATATGTAGAGATGGCATTAATAAAACATTGGACCAATGTCATGTACTACCCATATTATTGTTCATTGCTGCCATGTTTTGCTGATTTATAACTGGATCAAAAAGTTTGATTTGTTTAAAAATATATAAACAAACTATAACTATAAGTCTTTGTGATGATCCACATGATCTATAGTATAGTAAGTATACTACTAGGTAGTACTTTAAATACCATAATATATCCCCAATAATTTTTTTATTGAAATAAGAACTATTAAATTAAAATGCTGATATCAAATTGGATAATATAAAAAATAAATTAATTAATTAAAGTGCCCCATAAAACCAATAATAACCTCCCGTCATCTGGCTACATACTATGAGTTGTGCCAGAGTGATGTTTTTTTTAAAATATCTTTTTGAAAAGTACACATAACACATGCATATATTATTCAAGTTTAACTCCTTTCGATTTTATCACCTAATTGTTAATTCATATTTTTTTTTAGATTTGTGCTTTTCTTGTTATTATTTTTTAAATAAACAACAGATTTTTTTATTTTTATTTAACCATACTCTATATATGCATAAGCAATTTGGGTTGGTCTAGTGGTCAACTCACTAATCCACTTAAACAAGTGTCGGAGGTTCGAATCCGTAGTCCTCGACCTGTAACGTTAGGGGATACCATGGACAACTAAAAAAAAGCAAGTAATTAAATACTATAAAAACATATTTAATCCCTTATAAAGTTTTTATTATTAACCTAATATCTTTTAATTATGAGTAATATCAAACTAATAAATATGAATATAATAATTGATACTAATTAATCCTAATATATTCTAACGTAATATTATTGTGATTTCTCTATCTTTCTAACAATAACAAATCTCATAATTGATTATTCAATAAAATATAAATAAATTAGAATATACGAATATATACATATACATTTATTATACAGATGATTTTTTTTATTAAAGGCATTCACCTTACTTTTTAAAAAAAATTAGTGCATTTACCGGTGCAAAGCACGGGAAATTTAATTTAATTTAAACTAAAAATATAATTTAATTTTATTAGTTATATATAATAGAATTAAAATAATATATAACTTATTAGTTGAAATAATAATGAATATTAAGAAGGCATATATTTTTTTGTGTTTTTTTTTCAGTTATAAAAATATATTCGTCGTTGTTCTGTATATTTTTAGAATAATTTTACGAAATCAACGATGGGGAGCCATTAGGGAGCCAATAATTGAATTATCATCCAAAATTTATATCTGTTATCATCCGTAATTCATATATCCATCATTAAGTTATCATCCATAGTATATGTTGGCTCCCTATTGGTCATAATTTATTGGTTTCCTAGTCTTTTTCATATTTTTATCATCGACAATGTCATATAGAACCAATATTAAGGAGCTCTTAGGGAGTCAATAACTAAATTATCTATCATTCGAAATTAAAAAGCGTATCATCCAAACACAATAAAACTGATCATCCACATAATATATGAACTATCACTCGTAACTCATTTATCATCATCATCAAGAGCATTGGCTCCCAAATATATTGCTCTCCAAGACTTTTTCTTTTATCACATATCTCTATTTAATATCTTGTCAAAATGGGGCGAACCTGTCGAGTAAGATCCGTTTACCCGTCTAAAACAGACGAACTTTTTCAAAAAGGATAAATACTCTTTTGGTCATTAAGGTTTTGAGGCAAAATTAAATTGATCTTAAACCTTTTTTTTTTTTACAAAACTACTTTATTTTCGAAAAATTAAATTATAAATTATTTAATATTATTATTAATTATATTTAAAATAATTAAAATAATATATAATTCCTGAATATGAATAATAATAGATATTAAAATATATATATTTTTCTATTTTCTTTCTCTATTTATAAAAAATGTGTTTATTATTATTCTGTATGTTTCTATCTTGGATTTCTATTTAATATGATTGTTAAAATAGGTCGAATCCGTCGAATCAGTCTCATTTACCAATCTAAAAAATGGGTTTTTCCAAAAGAATTATGCCCGTTAATAGGGATGACAATAAGTCAGGTTATCGTCGGTAATCAAGTACCCAATACCTGTCTAGGTTATTCTGAATATTTATATATTGCGTCATTTCCTGCTCCATTATCCACAAATATCTAAATTTTTATTCTATACTCAAATTCATATGTGTATATACTTGTTTCATACCAAAACGCACGGTATATATATGAAAATAAACAAATGAAAGTAAAATAATTTATAATATTCAAAACATAATTAATTACGATTAAAAAGGAGACAAAAAAATTTATGATTTAGAAATGAAAAAGGTTAGTTATAGCATCTAAAATCTTTTAAATTACTAAAATAATAATAAAATTATACATACAATTATACAAAATTAAATTTAACTATATTTATTAATTAACATATGGGATATGGAGGGATAGGTAATTTGGCGGATCAGCCATTACCTACACCCAAATATACTATTAAACAGGTATCACCCAAACTCGGCAATATCCATTCTGCCGTTAACAAAACACCCTCCATTCAGGGTAGTGCAGGTTGGGTCGGCTCGGTTTTGGACATGACAAATTATCATCCCTACCTGTTAAAATGAGCAAAACATGTTGATCCTAATTAATCAGTGAAAATGGCGAGTTATGCTCACCCGTTTATATTTTATTTTCTTAAAAAATAATTAATATTATTTCCTATATATTTTTTAATTAGACCCAAAAAGTCAATTTAACTACTAAAGAAATTTGTTTTTTCAAGTTTTTTTTTTCTAAGAAAATGACATCTTTTATCGGAATTTTTATTTTTAGAGTAAAAACTGAATTTTTAAAAAATAAATAAACAACTAATTAAATGGGCGAACACATTTAATCTGTTAGGCTAGCCATAATCAGGTTATGCTGAAAAATTTTGAATTTTGAACAAACAAATAAGCCCACACTTTTAATTATCCAACGAAAAAGACGAATACCCGATGATATCTACATTACATTAAAAAAATAATGCTATACAATTCATCAAATATAATTTAATATGATCTAACATACATATTAAATATACACACGTTAAATGAAAATAAAACTAAAATAATTTTCAATATAAATAGTTTTTTAAAAAAACAAAAGAACAAAACACGTCATTTTAAATTAATATTAATAATAATATTAATGACGTAAAATATTAAAATAATATTTGTAATTTAATTGAAATACAATATTATTAGAATAAAACGTTGTAAGATTTGATATTAATTACTGATAATTTATTAATTGATTTGATCGATTGATTTTACAATATTTACGTTAATTAGTTAATTGATTTCATTTAATGATTTAAGAAAAGTAAATCAGAAAACACTCTCAGGAATATGTCATGTTAGTGCTCTATCATTAAGTGTATAAATTTGATTTTAATATTATATAATCAATTATAGATAGATAGTAGATAATAGATTTAATTAGTTAAAGTTGACATTATAAAAAAGCCTACAACCAAGATATCATATGATAATAAGATGTGCAAAGTGATCCTTCTTATGGTTGAAATTAGATTTGGTCGCCAATGATATGTAGCTCATACAGCATTACCTCGTTTACGTTATAAGAAATTTCAAATTCGAACCTTTTCTTATGGTATAAAAAAAGTTTGGTCATTGAGTTTAAATTCAAAGTTTTTTATTTTGTATTTTCTTACTATATTTAAAATAAAAATTCATATGATATGTGGTCATTAAAAAAAATTAAAATTCTTAGCCAAATCATGCAATGCAAATTTATATATCAATTAACGAAGAAAAATTTTGCAAAAAAAATTTATAAGGTCGAGGAGATAGATAAAAAGAAAGGAATAATGAAATGCTTATAAAATATTAAGATGTCATTAATGGTTTAAATAAATTATAACTTTATTAGCTAGAATAAATAGTAGAAGAATTTGATATTAATGAGTGATATTAATTGTTTTGATTTAATAATTTAAAAAAATATATCGAGAAACATTCTCATAAGCACAATGTCAGCACTCCATCATTAAGTACATAAATCCGATTTTAATATATTATATAATAGATGCACATATATCCATATATAGAAATTTGTCCGATCCCTAATTAAAGAAAAATAATAAATTGGTCTCAAATAAAGTAAAAAATAAATTAATCACCTGTCTTTCTAAATTCTAAAATATATTCCAAATCATTTTTCTTTAAAATTTAAAGGCGAACATTGGGTTTCAACTTTCAAGTTTATCAATTTTTTAAATATTTATGTTATATTTAAGTTATTTAGCTTTGTAAAATGTAAATGATTTCCTATGACATTCTTTGCACCATTTAATTGTCGTTACTTAATATGTAGGATTCTCTCAACCATTTATATTCCATCCCTCTTGTATTATGTGACTACTTCTTCTATAAAGATATTTTCATGTCAAGATATTGTGAATATTGTAATACAAAATTCGCAATATTTTTATAAAAATAACCACGTTATATATATTATTTGTGAATATCATAAAAAACTTATGTTGAAGGGTGGAAAACTTTATCTAAGAACAATTTTATAATTTACGTAATTTTTCTTATTAAAAGATTAATTTATTTGGAAAGATCACCCTATTTTTTTTCATATCTTTTTAAAAAAATTAAGGAGCTGGTACACACACTAACTATCACAGAATCAACAAATATTTGAAGGAGAATTCTATAATGAAGAGGTATTACCATGCATAGGATGAAGAGTTGTACTATTTTTATTTTAAAAATTAATAAAAAATAAAATAAAATATTTTACATGATTAAAATCCAACCATTTATTAAACAAAATCTTCATTTTTTTATCATTGTCCTCTTTACCATAGTATACATCATATTTCAATAGTGACTTTTCTCTTTTTTATTTAATTCGGAGACTAACTCATATATTATATGATCAATCATTTTTATTTTGTCTGAATGACGATTTTTTTCAATTTTAAATAATAATTTTTTTTTAAATTTTGAATAATAACTTAATTATTGACTTATTTTTTCTCCCTAATATTAGTTTCAGCTAACATTTGTTGCACAACAAACAAGCTCATAAAACAAAATTTAAAAAAATATAAAAAAAAATCAAAAGCTCCATGACTTTCTCATATACACACGCATGTTATATGTCTCCTCCCAAAAATCTATTTTCTCAAATATTTATTTTGTAGTCTTCTGCTAATTATAATTATCATGAATAAAAAACTATTGTAGAATATAAAACCACTAATTAATTTTTATAATATAAAACAAAGTTATGCGTGTAGAAAAAGCAACATATTATTTACAAGAAATAAAATAATAATAATAAAAAAAAAGGAGAATGCACACACAGTGATGATTGATGATGAAAACGCACCCAAATAATGAAGCCTTTTTGTGGGGGCGAAAGAAAGAGAAAAAGAAAATAGAGACTTAAAAAGGTTACTACTTATTATTATTGGATTTGTGCAGCAGATACCATAAAAAACGAGCTCAGAAAAATCCCCACCCAAACCCGAACCCACCTCTCTGCGCTCTTTCATCGAACAGGTTCCTTGCAAATCTTATTCCTTCTTCATCTTCTTCTTCTCCTTTCAATTATTCACCCGCTCGATTTTCTGCAACTTGTCTCTTCTCCCTTCATCTCAGATTTGTGCGTAGATTCCCCGATCCCCGTCTTATCTTTTTCTTTTTTAGGGTTTTCTTTTTCTTTTTTATTTTTTTCGTATGCTTATTTGATTGATAATTGCTTCGCCATAATTTTGTTACCATCTATCTGGATTGAAAGGGACTTCTCTGTTGTTATTTTACAATCTCGAGCATGTTACTTTCGTCTTTGATCTTAGTTTACAAACGCCGTAATATGCAATTTTTTTAATTTATTTATTATCAGATCATAGTTTGTTATCTGGATTTTTTGATGCATAATATTCTATAGCAAATGAACTGAAAAAGAGAGCGGTAGTTGCTTGTAGGATTGCGGAACTTAGAGTATGTTTGGAATTTAACTATAATATTAATAAAAGACTTTATTTTTCCTCTGGGCAACTCAGATTTACTGGTATAAAAAGTTCTGATCATGTTCATGTTGCAAGTCTAAGCCATTTATGGAGATGGGGACAATTACTTGGGAGATTGATATCTTGGTAGATAATTATGAAGTCAAAAGGATAAAGTAGTTCTTACTGAGATTTGGGAAGGCTGAGATAGGCCTTTTTTGTGTGTAGAAAATGGAAATTGACTTTTTTTTTCTTTCCCTGTGATAATAAATAATTTCATAATTTGGTGGTCTATTGTTTAATTTTTTATGATTCTAGAGTTGATTTTCATTCTTGCAGGACTATGATCAAGCTTTTTAAAGTAAAGGAAAAGCAGAGAGAACTTGCAGAAAATGCAAGTGGTGGAGCACCCGTGAAGAAGCAAAGTGCTGGCGAGTTGCGCCTTCACAAAGGTTGTTGCCTTCTTCATTTTTTCAAGTTGGATTTCTTTTGCCTGTTTTGTCATGGCCAAATTTGTGTGGCACTGCTCACCCATTTATTCAGTCTACCCCATTCAAACAATGGATGGAGGAAATGAGGGGAGCAACGTGTTCTACTTCTATTGTTTGCTGTTTAGCTTGATCTGATGTACATTCTGAGCTGTAAATTTTGATGTCTGAAAAGTTTTCTCGGATAACTTAGTGACTTGAATTTGTGGGGGCTTGGCTTCTTGGGGCTTGAGGGAGTGTTGTAGATAAGGCAAGCTAGAATAGATTTACTGAATATCATGATTGTTTATTTTTACTGAACAGTTGTTAGAACATTCTAATGTTCTGTTTCATCCACCAGATAATTTTATATAGGATGAACAGGAAAAGCACAGTTAACTAAAATACCTGCCATTTTGTTTAACGGTTTTGATCAAGCTCTGCATTTTTTTTTTAAAAAGTTTGTTTTTTAAGGGTATTGTACCTCATAATGAATATCCGCATTTTCTCGCATTTTAGCCGACCATAATTTACTTCTGACATTGATGTGTTTCGATATTAAAATATAGACAGTGATCGACAATATAAAATACAAATGAGTTATGAGCTCACTAGTTCAACTGTGATATCAATTGTCAAGTAGTGTTTAGTTGCTGCTCCTGATATATTTATTGTTCCAGATATTTGTTGAATAAGTTGCTTTTTCTATCTTATTTTGTTATATAAGTTTTTGTCACACCACTGTGTTACCTCTTACATGTTTCAGATATAAGTGAGCTGAATCTTCCTAAATCTTGTACCATACAATTCCCCAATGGCAAAGATGACCTGATGAACTTTGAAGTTACAATTCGACCTGATGATGGTTATTACTTGTAAGGAAGTTTCCATGTTATTGGCACATTATTATAAGCTTGGGAAAATGGATTCTTGTTGAAGGCTTTGATGTTCCTCTGGCATGTTCTTATTTTATTTTGTTATTTTTAATTCTAAATAAGATGTATAATCCGTTATGATTTATTTCCATACCTCCAAAACGAAGAGAGAATGAAAGCCTCATTATTCTCCACTATTTTTGTTTTGTTGTTGCAGAGGTGGTACATTTTTGTTTTCCTTCCAAGTATCTCCCATATATCCGCATGAAGCACCAAAGGTTAAGTGCAAGACAAAGGTATGATGACTTAATTTTTGTTTATATTGCATATCAATCTTCATACTGTACATACTATATGCGTAGTTTTGGTTGTGAGATATATTTGTAGTTATCCTGTTCCATTTCGGCATCAGAAATTGATCTATTACTTTATCTTGCATATGAAGGTCTATCATCCAAATATTGATTTGGAAGGAAATGTTTGTCTTAATATCTTAAGAGAAGATTGGAAACCTGTCCTCAATATAAACACAGTTATTTACGGCTTGTATCATCTATTCACGGTATGGCTCTTGTTTTGTGCTCTTTCGGTTTTTATCTTTGTAAAGTTTAGAATTTAATCTCTATAACTCGTGTGCAGGAGCCAAACTATGAGGATCCATTGAATCATGATGCTGCTGCTATGTTGAGAGAGAACCCAAAATTGTTTGAATCTAATGTGAGGAGGGCCATGGCTGGTGGATATGTGGGGCAAACCTTTTTCCCTCGCTGTCTCTAGACCGAAGCACAATGCCTGTTAAAATTTAGTATCAATGCTTGAAGGGCCATGGTTTGTAAAATTGATTCTAAAATTGGGATTTTCCTTTCATCAGTCTGTTATTTTCCTTGCTAAGACCACCAAGCGCATCTTAAAGCCAAAACAGATGGAATGCTATTGTAACTTCTGTGCGTTAATTCAGTGTTGACAATGAAATGCTATTCTAAAGGGGACCAAGCAGAAAATGGGTTCGGTGATCAATACTTGTCTTTTATCTGCCTTGCATTTTCTGTTTGATTATTGTTTATTCCTCACCTAATCTCCTCTCCAACTACGTAACATATTAGCAGCATGGAGTAAAAACGAAAAAGAAAAATAGGGTGTGAAATCTCAAGTATGTCTAATATGTTAACGAGATGAACTCAATGTGAAATTCCCTAAAACTTAAACCTCGATTTAAGCAGGTATTATGCTGAATAGTGAATACAATGAATTTTCTTATTGAGCTTTTTTGTTGAGAAGCCGAGTGAATGAAGTATTATTCTCATCAGTGACGAACATAAAAGTACAATCGTGTGTACAATGCATAATCAGGAGGAGGATAACAAATGATATTATCACTTGACAGTGACCACAAGTTACATTTCCACAATTTGGTATCAAGTGTGGTGCTAATTAAACATCTACATATTGAAAATTTCTGATCAGTTCAAGCCATATATGCCATCTCAAAAAATTTCTAATCCTATCAGCCAGATTGCCAGATTTATCATATCAAGAGTGACGGAGTTCCTTCAGCAGTAAGAAGCCACCAATTGTATTGTCAACCTGGACTGTTTAGTAAAAGGACAACCATGTCATTATATAGTTTGGAGAAGGTTTCAGCTTCCAAATGCTTTGAGTTACTGCAAAAGGTGATAGCGTTGATTTAAACTCCAATTGACACTGCTAGTCTCAAAACAGTGCAAGTTTGACATGATCAACCAATCTCAACGATACAACAATTGACTCTCAATTCTCAAATCATCATCTCTTGCTCTTTCAAAGCTGCCATTCTAGTATTTTCACGGTCCCGCTTGAATATGTAGTAGAGTGGTGTGTAGCACAAAGAGCACAATCCAAATGGAATTGCCATCATTGAAAGAAGACCCTTGGACAAAGCCAGAGCCTCCGGTGTAGATCCTTTGATAGGATCAACAGACTTCGCATTGTAGCCAAACATTTTCTCAGATAGAATTCCAACCAGGGGAGCTGCGATGGAGGAAAACGAGCCTTCGAAAGCTCGATCAAACGCATAAATCATGGTCCTGTGTTTGACAGGGACTACCTCAGCAAACATAGGTCCATTTGCAGCCGTACCATTCCAGCTTATAGTTAGACCCATCAGAAAGAGTGTGACTGAAAAGGTGAGGTAACTGCTTACTGACTGAGGGATCACCCTAAGGAGAAACCATGAGAATGGAATGCCCATAAAGGCACTGAACTGAGCACACATGATTCTAGCAGAATGAGGGTACACTTGTGACAGCTGATCAGCTATTGATCCACCCATGAAGGACCCTATTGCACATCCAATAGCAAAAAGACCAAGGAGTATAGCTGAACTGTTATTATCAAAGCCTGCACATTGAACCAATTCATAAGCTGCTGATAAAGGTTGGAATATTCTAATAGAAAAAAACTGGACTCAAGCTGACCAATTAGTTCGAACCACATTGTGAAGAACACCATAGCAGTCCACGGTAATGACCCAACAATTCCCTGTAAGACAATGATTTGAAATGTTTGTACTTTGATCACAGCTTTTGTGGCAGCCCAAGAATCCATCCAAATTGATGCTGCATTTGAATTGCCTTTATAGATACCTTCATCCCTGATGAAAACACACATCAGATTCAACAAAGCATTTAGTTGTAACAGTTATGAGAAAATCATTTACCTGTCAAAACTGTCAGCAGCAGCATCATGAATGGGGGGGGTGGATCTTTTTCTTGGATCAACCACATAAAATAAAACAAGGAGTCCAATCAATGCACTCAAGGCTGCCATCAAAACAAAAGCACATCGCCACCCTTGAATCCCCCAAAACTGCTTCCCAGCCATGACTGTGGCCAAAACACCACCTCCTATGCCTCCTAAGCTACCAATAAAGTTTAATAATCCAAATCCAGTCCCCCTCGAACCATCCTTGTAGCTATCAGCAATGAAAGACTGCAGTGCTGGAATCACAATTGCCAAACCGAAGCCGTTTATAGCTCTCCAGAATGCAACCTGCATAAAAGCGCGGCAAGTGCCAACGGCTGCTGTAGATAAAGCCCAGCAAAAAATTCCCATTGCAAGAATTACAGGGCGATCATAATTTAGAACAAGTATACCAGCCAGGGGGGATGACAGTCCTTGAACAAAGTTCCTTATGAATGTGAGGTAACCCAAGTCAGATGGTCCAGCATTAAATGCTTCACTAACTTCCTTGTACACAGATGGAAGAAGATTTTCATCTGCACGCTCCATGATTGCAGCCAGGTTGATAAGAACGAGTGAGAGAGACACACCAAAAATCTGTGTTGTCCTGTTAAAGAAAAAGCACAAATTACAGCATCTATTAAAATATGATCCTCATGTATCTCAGATCTGCTTCTGGTACATATGAAAAAGTAAAACTACTGCTAGAGAAAGTGTTAATCCTTAAGAACAGTTTACTATATTGCATTCTGCACCTTACCAATATATGAATCCAATTCCATAATTACTGTAAATTGATACAGATATAAAAGATTCTTTTACAATACAGATTTTACACCTTACATCCCATAAAAATTAAAGTAATATACAGATATGGCCATCACATCTCTCAAATAAAACCTAGTATCATTTACATATGTAAAGCTCCCAAATCCATAGTGTTGGGGAAAATGGAAGTATTCTGGACATAGTAGAATTCAGATAAAAGTTTGGAAAGTCAAAGGCATAAATATCATCGTATAGAATAGAATATCCGCCAAATAAATTAGAGATAGCTTCAAAAAGTGTATCCAGGAATCAGGGAATCATCTATCCAATCTGCAATCTCCATTTTTTCCGTATGAATTGAAATCAACAGCTCATGGAAAATAAACTCCTACAGAAGAGCATTAGTAGAGTGAAAGAGAGGGAAAAACTGACCTCATGATTTGAGGATGTTTGAGAGTGGGAATGCGAGATTTGGATGGAGAAAGAGCGGTGTAATGTCTTTGGGTCCGAATATGCATCGGTCAACGTGTAAATTGAACACGAAACGGATCTCACGCTCTTCGGTTTCCGCTCCTTAGCTATTACTAAATTTAAACACCAACAAACTTAACTAAACAAATACAAACTCCTTTGTTTTTTTAATTATTTTAAAACAGTAACATAGGCACTCCCAACAATATTATAGTTATCTCCGAACAAAGGAACAACGGACAAATCAAACTGAAACCAACCACACCTATCGTCTTCGGCTCTGCTACTTCTTCTACTCTGATTATAATTCAGCTTTAACTTTACATACTTTTAATTTGACATTCCAGTTGGTTGCTTCAGATTTGTCCAATCTTACAACCGCCGTACGTGGACCACTTTGCCTACGTTAGCGTTTTCCTACAAGACTTGTAATTTCTTACTTGAACTGTTAACTAATAGTTATTTATTTGACGAAGCTATTGCTGTGGCCTATGGAGGAAGGCAACTGAGCCAATAACACTCACTGGCGTTTCTTAGTATACGGGAAATATGAATGTTATTGTATATATTCATCTAAGATCGATGACTAAAAATACAGAAATATCGGTGTTTGCAGTGGTCTGGAAACACTTCCCACTCCCTAATCTATATTGTCATTTTTCATCGTATTGTATTATAAACCGTTATTCAGAACCCGCTAGCGGACTCGCCACATGCACTGCATGTCTGCATCGGGCCTAAACCTCTCACTTTAGGGCCCTTTTCCTTTGGGAAGGGTGACCCTTCTATCTTTTCCAGAAAGAGAAATAAAATAAATGGGCCTATAAAGCCCAGTATTATGTGGGCAAGCAAGAAACCTTACAATCATGTATTCATTTGTTGACCAACAATTAATCTTTCAACTGATTACTTTTATCATGTTACCCAAATTAAGTAGCATATTATACGTAAATTTGTATAATATAATAACATATCACCTATTAGTCTATTACTCTAATTTTATTTTCGATGTTTTCTGATTTCTGAATTGCATCCAGGAAAAAAGAAAACAGTGTTTTCAATCAGTATGGTATCATGGTGCTAGGAATGTGCAAATTAGTGAATTAGAATACTAGTCTTTGTTTAATTGAAACTGAAAAGTCCTTGCACGGTGCACCAAGACGGTGACGTATAGAGGAGTGTCCTTATTCTCTAATGGAGTAGTTGGCTTTTTTTAGTGATAAATACTTCACATGAAACTGGGTCAAATGTTGTTGTTTCCATTAGAAAATTAGTGTCTTTCGCGTAATGGACTTGGACATATGTTCCCAAACGCTCACCAAGTCTCTTTCTAGCAAGAGATAATTATCTCTCCTTGAGCCTTGTAAGCCCCAAATAAATCACAAAATAATGAGAATTGACCCAATACCACTCCTACACTCAGAGCATGGACCCTTGAATTTAATGGCTCTACAAAACGTGGATTAGGATTAGCTGTTGCCACTAAGAATTGGCTGTTTGTTCTGCCCCTAATGCCTAATGTCAATGCTATTTAAACACGCACCAAAAACGAAATATATTGAATTGTGGGTTTTCTTTTAACTTATTTATTTATCATAACTTAGACAAATTAAATTAGAGTTTATTTAATCAGAGAATTGTTGATGAGATCGAAGATACTTGAAGAGAGAGGAGTATGGACCCCGCCCCCCACGTGCTTGCTTCCGCCGTTGAAGACTCTGCTAGTACTAACATCCATCATCCCTTGTCCATTTCAATAAACAACACACAAAAAAAGTGGATGCGTTAAATAAAAATAGAAGATATAAAAACGTTCCTCAAATATCCTTTTCCGTAGTTGTTAAATCTGTACGAGTTAATAACTTTAATTTTCAAATTAGTCCTAGATAGGTATGTATTAAAACAGCTATTTAATTTGTATAAATTATGAAAGATATATTAAAAATGTATGTAAAAGAATATATATATTTTACTCCTCATCCCTGGCTACCCAATGTATAGTACATTTTTTCCTACAATTAGATATTAATTATCTTATAATTTATTACTAAAAGTTTTTAATAATTAATAAGAATGGCCGATGAAATATTTTTCGATAGTTACAAAAAGTCAATAATAATAATAATAAATAATAATAATAATAATAATGACAAATGTATAATTATCATAGAATATTAATTTAACTAAAAATATTGACAATAATGTCATTGGCAGTAAAGATTTGTAATTAAAATTATTCTTTTAGTAGTGAAAATGAATATTAAAAAATATTTTTTATATATCTATTCTAAATGTGTATATAATAACAATAATTAATCTGATAGCTATTTTTTATGTTTGCCTACTATTTCTGGTAGGCTTAATAGCACCCCCACTCATTCGTATTTAAATGTCATATATATAATCAGGAAGTCACATATAGAGCGTGAATGGAAACATTTATTTATTAGCAATTTTATTGAATATTTTCAATAGGATAGAGTTATGAGTATTATATTTCATAGTTGATGAGTGCACGTGGTTGTGGCGCCCACAACGGTGCATGTGGTCCCATCCAAACGCACGTGTGCAAAGAATCGGTCCATTCTTATTGGCTCTCCTTAATTTTTCTTTTATTCAAAATTTAGAATTAATACTTTAAAAAATTATGAAAATATGTTTACTTAGAGATTTTGAAGGTTTAATATAAGTTTTTTAATAAATATTTTAATTTTTCATATGAACATTTTTAATCAGTGTCCTTTTATTAAAAACTCATTTTAACCTAACAAATTTAAGTTATTAAATTAGCCTTAACATTAAATATTTTAACTGAAGGCTAATATAATTCAACTTTTGAAATAACTAATATTATAAAGCATTTTTATATTTGTAAGAAATATTAAAATTTATTAAGATGAATTAGTTAATCTTTAACATAAAAATTGAGCACAATTACACATTTGTCTAAAATATGTTAATTTAAAAATTGTTATAAATTAAACTACTTAATATAAATTTTAAAAAAATTTAGTGCATTGTAAAATAAATAATAAAAGTATATATAATCTTATTTAATTTATATTTATAAAACTAAAAAAATAAAAACAGAGAAATGAGCATACTCTTTTTTGTTGCATTATTATAAGGAAGGGAATGACGTGATACAGGGGCAGAAGTGTCAAAGAGAGAGTGAGTCAGAGATCATGTGTGGTGGTAGCATGAAAAGAATGGATGGGATTCTTGTGTGGGCAGAGAAGAAAGAAAGGGTTAAGGTGGACCGTAGAGATAACAAAGTCCAAGAAGCACACGACACGTCAAAG
>JASCZI010181418.1:3324-16699 GCA_036250425.1 Stylosanthes scabra
CTTGAGTTCACTTGCTCTACGAGCAGCTTCAAGCTGTTGCTCGAAAGACCCTGACTCTGTTCTTGGAATCTTGCCTCCAACAGATTCACCTGTTTCTTGCAATGGCTTTTGATAAACTCCACTTCCACCAATTAATATCTGAGGCGTCCGTACTCTTAGGAAAAAGGTACCTCCAGGCCACAAGATCTGCAATTGATCAAACCACTTAAAAACATAAAACACTGCCACAAGAAATTATTAATGGCATTATGTTTAGGAAATAAAATTGTCGGTAAAGGTTGGGAATTTCGCCTCCATAGGTTACTTTGTAAGCTTGATGATCATTCTTAGGAAATTTTGGTACTGTACTTCCCTGTTAATTTGCTTAAAAGGAAAAAATAATAGTGTGTGAAAAATTTAAAATAATTCTGAATAATCCTTACATCTTGGAGCCACCGAATCCCCAGGGCGATGGTATCATCTCTCCGAAGCCAATGGATCTCTCTTAGAATCCAATCATCAATAGCATCTTCCATTACCAACTGTAATATCTGTTTTGATATCCAAAACACTTGTCTTCTGCAACAACAAAAATAAACTAGCATTAACAATTAATAATTGTTCTTATCTTACAATATGCTATAAATATATTGACATAAACATATTAAATTTATAATTTTGATGCTATCTTAATTAGTGAATGTGTTTAAATAAAATATAACATGCTAGCAAATTTGTTCCAGACATGATTCATGAGATGACATAATGATCTTTTTCTCATAAACAACCTGGAAGAATAAGTTTTGGATAAAAGCTGTGAAAAAACTACATCATACAAGTGTCTCTTTTATTTATCTATTTTTCATAACATCAAAAAGATTACCGTATACACAGTCTACTACACATAATTTAATTACAGTTACTGAGTTGAAAATTTTGAAAGAGAAGATAGAGTAAATATACCTTAACCAACCTCTTCTCTTAAGCTGAAATACATTATCAACCAAATTCAGAATAGGGACACTCACGTTAGGTGGAGTCCACTGCAAAAATGGTTAAAACAGTGAGGCTTAATACTGAATAATAGAGAGCGTTTCTTCTAAAATAATAATAATATTAATCTAAGCATACCTCAGGTGGCACTCTAACTCGATCCTCCAAATTATCATGAGCTAGAGTCGAATTTGTAGGTGGAAGATCCTTGCCAATCCTACTTTCCATTGTTGAGTCATTTTCACCATCAAAATTAGTTTCTTTGTCACCTTCTTCATTATCAGAGCTTGCTGCACTTTCTGCAGAAACCTGCCTAGTAATACCACTATCAATTTCAACATTAGTATTCCAGGACGGGTTCAAGTTCCATGCGGGGGATGCACAAGTTTCAGCAGAAAGGCACGATGAACCAACGACCTTTTGCATGAAACCACTTGACACTCCTTTAAATTGGCGCATAATATCATCCACAGCATCATCAACATTTACTGCAAATATATAAATTAATTCCAAACATAGGACAAGGCTAAACCAAAAACCGTAAATTAGGATTAATTTATTATGATGAAAAAGCAAAGAATGGCTGATGAAAAGTACACTATTCTAATTTTAGGATATGTATATTCATTAGGAGGATTTTCTATAATAAAAAAAGAAGCTATATTCCAGTATGAAACCCCAGGATATCAAAGGCACACAGTATATCCTTATTAAATAATAACAAATACCTGCCAAAGTCCTCATCATTGATGAAGATTGTCCAAAAGAGTAGTTCTTCAGGCGAAGGATAGGAACAAAAAATAGTCTGTTAGATTGTTATCTTTCACATTGTGGCATTGTGCCAATAAAACTCACGAATATGTAGTTATGAACTTATGATAAGAATTGGTAGTAAGATGCAGACCTTTGAGGAAGCACTCAAAAAATCCCATACTTCATGTTGTTCAGCAACATTAGGTATTGATAGGAGATCCTAAAGCAGATGCATTAATATAGTTATTGGAAAATTACAAAGGAAGTATATATTTCTTTAAAGAGTTGTAGTCTTGTAGTCAAGAAGTGAGAATACCTGGAGATATTTATCAAGTCGAATGCAACGTTGATGGACAAATGCATCCTCTATGCTTGAGGAAAATATCCTTTTTGGAGGCAACTGTAGTGTATAATTAGGAATTTCTTTTAGATATCTATGCAATCTCTCAAAATTCCTGTATCTGAATGTCAACGAAAGGAAAGTTTGGTTAACTGATGTCAAGCCACAAATATAAATAGGGAATGAATTTGAAACTCATCATATACATTAAGCTTGTCTGGAAAATATAAAATTTTAAACGATTATGGCATATGCACTAAAACTATTATAGAAATGAACGAAAGAAGCAAACCTTCTACCTTCTTTTTACAAACCATGTTGTTTCTATTCCATCAGTCACTGCAATTGAATAAACAGCAAAAGATGTAGACCCTAGTTTCTCAAAATATGCTCCTATTACCTACAACATACAAGTAGACAATAAATAACAATCCAACTAAACCAAAAAGTTCCATCTATAAAACCCAAACTAGTCATGATTTGTAAAAGGGTATAACAATAAAATTCATACGCAATTTGGAAATTGTGGTATATGCTTTATTAGCTATATTTTTTACAATCTAAAGTGTGTACCCGACATCTTGGCTTGGGAACAGATGGTCCCTCTCTTCTAACAACAGTTTCAAAACCACTCTTAACTCGATGGATCTCACCCTGCT
The DNA here is from genome assembly GCA_036250425.1 of Stylosanthes scabra. Classification (NCBI taxonomy): domain Eukaryota; kingdom Viridiplantae; phylum Streptophyta; class Magnoliopsida; order Fabales; family Fabaceae; genus Stylosanthes; species Stylosanthes scabra. Next base: position 6,049 of record JASCZI010181418.1, read on the forward strand.
TGTCATTTTCATAGGTGTGGAACTCTGACATTGTGGAACTTGCTTTAATAGGTTGGATTTCCAAGCCAGAAGTGCTGTTGCATCTCATGAGTTTTCTTTTATGCTTAATGGAATTAAGATCCTTCACATCCTTTACTTCATCAATTCGATGTTCAGCTTCAAGAGATAATTCCTTGTCATGGTTTGCTGAAGATTCTATTCTATGTGGGCTTCCAGAATTAAACTGGGGATCTAAACCGGTTTTGTGCAATGGATAAAGTGGAGACTTTCCTTCCTCTCTGATTTTGTAATCCCTTCCTTTTGTCCACAAGTTCTCAAGATTTTCAGGCATAAGAACTTCAGTTCTTCGTTGAGTTGCAGCGTCCAGCATTTGGGCCCATTCAGCAGAGGCGGGATGGTTATCATGTCCACCCCCGGAAGCAACAGCACCATGATTATGAGTGGTTGTATTAGTTGACGGATCACCATTACCACCGCCCATCCAACTTGCACCATCTTCATTAATGACTAGCAGAACAGATTCAATAATCTCATTGATATACCTGAGCATTAAGAATAGAATATTTTACAAATAAAACTACAATGAATTGTAAAAAGTAATATACACCATTTGCAGTTTAAAGATATAGAATGTGATGATATTTTTTAACATTCAATTCAATTTAGCAGGGAATTGAACATTACAAATCATGCATGCGGAACACCGAAAGGACTCATGATTAGCCTCATTATTAAGTCTTATTAGACTTCCAGCATGAACATGCTAATTTAGCCTCATTTAATCTTGCTCATCCTCTTCCTATCGACAAGGTGATACCATTTATGCCTGAGTCCCTTAATATTTCTCCCCTTGGCCTCTGCTTACTTGTTCAAATTTGTTAAACTCGTCACTGCTTATAAGTTCTAGCTACAAACCTCTAATATATACCAAGGCTAATCCAAAAATCCCAACACCTCCCACCCTCAAAAGTGCCAAAATAAGAAGCTATCAAACACCTCCTGAATTACTATAGCTAACCTTTCTAACAAGAAAAGCTTAAAGTAAGTGAAAAAATGAGATCAAACATTCAACAACATACGCAGGGCAAGCCAAATTCATAACCGGTTGCAACACCAAGCAAGTCAAAATTTCCCGGGCTATAGATCGAATTACAGGACATTGAGCTTCTTGTTGTCTTAGAACTGTAGCTAATACCCCACTCGTCAGCCGCTGAAGAACCTATAAAAGGAGAAACTATTAGAAAAAGTCTGAGACATATTTGTCAAAAATAGAACATGGGGACACTGTACTCACACCTTGTACTCACTCTCTGGAGATATCAATGCTGGATGGAGCTCCTTAGAGTTCAACAAATGCAACTTCAATCTTTCATCCCTTTCCTCGGAAGACAGTGTTAGCATAACATTAACACCAATGGCTGCTTGGTTTCTTCTAAAAAGGTCTATGTGATCACCTATTAAATCAACTATGTCCCTGGAATAATGTAAGTGAAATAGAACTCTTCATGTTGCAGCAACGAAAGCAAAGCTTGCTAAGAACTTGCATAATTACTAGAAGCAAATATAGAAGGGGAATAAAATCAAATACCTTGTGAGCAAGTCTACAAGGTTCATGTCTTTAACCCTCATTGAGACATCGGCAATAGCATCCATGACTATGTCGCGTATCTGCTCAGGAAACTCCAAATCAGGAGTAATGTCTGCATACCACATATTCATGACGAAATCTTTCAAGATCAAATCCATAAAATCATTCAAGGCTGCTTCAATGAGAGGAGAATCGATCTTTTTCTTCCATTTGGGAGGTGGAGGAGAGGTAGAGAGGCGTGCATCTTCTATGGACAACTGTTTCCTCTCCAAATGAGAGAGATATGAGTGTGGTTTAGGGGGGTGGAGCCTCCATCGAAATTCGACCTTGTTCAAGAGAAGACGAAGAGCAACAACAAACAACAAAGAGACTGGTACGTTCATCATCATTGATTTACTGGTATCTGTTTGAAATAAGAAATGTGAATCAAAGATTGAATGATTTGAGATGCGGATGAAAGAAAGAGTGCATGTAAGAAAGAATTGAATGGTGGCTTACTGGTTAAGAAATAGGAAATGGAGAAAACACACAGAGCCCACCAGAGGAAGCGAAGTTTTGCCTCTTCAATGAGATCATAGATGTCATCCATTGTTGGGAGAGGAGCCATCTTGGTCTCTTTGGCCATCTTCATCTTCTTCGTCTTCGTCGTCGTCTTCTTCTGAAAATGTAATAACCTTTCAAATATGTTACGTATACAGTAGTCCCAGCGACAACCTCGCTCTTTTCTTGGGTTTCAAGGACCTCACTTTCTCCACCTAAACATTCTTATTATTCTATTACTTTTCTCATTTTTTATTTATTTAAAAGATTATCCAATTAGCCTTATTAATATTAAGCACTTTTTATTAATATTAGTCCACATTTTTTTACCAACATATTATTTTTATACTATTAGAATTTGAGATTTAAGAATTTTTTGGTTCAAAATAAGAAATTTTGTTAATCATATATATATAATATTACTTTTAATATTATACTTAGTTTAAAAATTCAATTACATTATTAGCTAAGCAATTATATTTTAATCATATTATCTAAGAATTTGTATATACTATAAGAAAACACCGTGAAACCAATAAAATAAAAGTTAACACTACGGAACTAACAGTTACTTCTCTTTTCTCCTTTTACAATCTCATCTTCTCTAATTTCTTTCCCACTCTCTACTCTCTCCCCCTTTAAAACAACAATCAAAACTCGTCTTCGTCACCCTCACCCAAACTTCATCTTCTTCTTCTTCGGATCTCCTCGACGTCGCCACAACTTTTTCTTTTTCTTTCTCTCTGCCGCCGTCTCTTGTTTTACTTCACTCGTTTCCAACAGTCGCCACTTCTTCGTGCGCTTCTTTTTCTTAGTGTGTTTCTGTCCGGTGATAATGGTGATGGTGGTTAGATTAGGGTTAAGCGATAGTAATAGTTGTGAGATGGGATGATAACTTCTAATTGAACTTATTAACTTTTTAATTGCTCTCTAATATTGATTCCGTAGCATTGTTCTATACTATAATAAACATGGTAAGATATAATATATTAACATGGTCAGAAGAATTCGTATGGACAAATATTACTATCTTCAATTCCCGCATATAAATATAGAAAATAGAAAAATTCTTAGTAATAATTAACATTTCATCTTATCACTTTTTATCAATCTCATTCTTTTAGAGAATCTTTTCCCTTTCATTCGTTCTATCTATAAGTCCAAAAAAATTACACTACTCAAAATCTCATGTTTATTATTTTAATCAAAATACCTATCATAATACATATTAATTATAATAAAATAAAATACTAATGTAGTTTTTCAAAAGAATGTTATATTTACTGCATCAACTATTCTTTTCCAGAGTATTTTAATTTCAATACATGTAAAAATGAGAAATAAAGAAGTTGGCAGTACCTTAAAAAGATACATTGAATGTTCCTTAGAAAAAAAATCCATGTAATTTTGATATTTTAACATATAAGTGTTAAATTATAGGTATAAAATTTAGTTACCAAATTAATTATGAACGTATTTATATATACAATAATTATAGACAATCAAGCAATTTTACCAACTAAGTTCAACCAAGTCTTTTTTAGTAATGCGTTTTTTTCTTCACGTCGCGTTTTTTCTTCTTTTTCTTCTCCTCCTTTATTCGTTCTGCAACTTCTTTCGACGATGATGACGATGACAACAACGGCGACAGTAACAACGAGGAGGACAACGGCGATAATGAGAAGGAGGAGGATGAGGACGATGACAGTGGAGAAGAAGAAGGTGGGTGATAGAGAAGAAGATGAGTAGATGACAGTGGAGGATGAGGAGGAGGAGGAAGAGGAGGAGGAGGAGGAGAAGAAGAAGAAGAAACTCGTTTGTATAGAATGTGAATCATACTCTTTTGTTGTTGTTGAATCAATTTTTGTATAATTGAGTTTTTGGATTAAGTTTTTGGAGTTTGGTTTTGTATTTAAATATGTTTCTATATTGCATGTAAATCCATTTCTGTTTTCATAAAAATCCGTTTCTATTTTCGTGAAAATCCAATTCAGTTTTTATATGAAAATTCATTTATGTTTTCGTGACCCAAAGTCATGCTTAGGCGTGAACAACATCACCCTAGAGCTAAACAAGACCACGCCTAGGTGTGGTGGGTTCATCAATAAATCCGTTTCTGTTTTCATGAAAATCCGTTTCGGTTTTTCATGCAAATCCATTTCTGTTTTTGTGAAAATCCAATTCAATTTTTATATGAAAATCCGTTTCTGTTTTTCATTAAAATCTGTTTCTGTTTTTGTGACCCAAAGTCATGCCTAGGCGTGAACAACGTCACCCTGGAGCTAAACAAGACCATGCCTAGGCGTGGTGGGTTCATCACCAAATTTGTTTCTGTTTTCGTGAAAATCCAATTCAATTTTTATATGAAAATTCGTTTTTGTTTTATATGAAAGTCCGTTTCTATTTTTCATTAAAATCCGTTTCTGTTTTTTCATGAAAATCTAATTCAGTTTTTCATCATCAACAACAACAGCAGCAACAACAACAACATCAACAACGTAACATGGGGAGGATGAGGATGAGGAGGAAAAGAAGAAGAGAAAATGAGAGAAGAGGAGAAAGAAGAAGATTACGAAGATGGTGGTAGTAGCAACGATCACGGTGGCAGCAACAATGGCGGCGGCATCAGCGACATCCACAACGGCGGCAGCAATGGCGAAGACGCGGTATCAAGAATAAGAAGGAGGAAGAGGAGGATGAGGAGTTACAGAAAAACACCTGTGTTTTTGCGTTTTTCAGATTTGGGTGAGTTGTGAATGTAAGCACGCGCCGGGTGAAAGTGGGGAAAAAACATTTGGTTAGATTTGGTTGGGCAAAATATTTGGACGTGTAGTATTACTATATATATTATTTGACACATTTTATAAAATAATCAATAATCATTAAATATATAATAATCAAACTTTTTTATATTAATATTAGTCAATGTTTTTATGAACATTAAATATGTATTTTAATTTTATAGGGTAAATTAATTTTTTATATACAAGTAACGTTATTATAAACAAATTTTGTTTAGTTTTCTGCTCCAAATGGACACCAATCGGATTTTAAACCAAATCCAAAATTAGGACTTAATTTGTTTAAGAAAGACCAAGTCAACGATTCATAGTTATTAGGTTGGTAATTCTTAATGAGTTTGTGTTGTTTATATTACCTTGATAGCATACAATAGTCTAGATTTTCTCTTTTTAATACAGCTAAAATAAGAAGAAGGTTGCTAATAATATTTGGTGTTTAGGTAAGAGTGAATCCAATATACCCGGAACCAAAACTACTATTTTTACCATTGTTACCCTAAATTGCTCAATATATTACCCTTTCCTTCCATCAATCACTTTTACAATTTACCATAAGCAGCCTTGGAGGCCTTCCAAGGTTGGTCGGTCATCACCATGGCTCATCATCATCACCCCATTTTGGGTTCTTCTTCTTCTTTTCTCATCCTCTTTTTTCTTTTTACCTTCTCTTCTCTTTCAACATTTTCTCATGCACATTTTCCAATAGTACAAGAAGAAGACCCTTTCCCCAACCCAAGGCTTAAGAATGCATATATTGCTCTCCAAGCTTGGAAGCATTCCATCTTCTCTGACCCTTACAACACAACCGCTAACTGGGTTGGCAACGATGTTTGCTCCTACAATGGCGTCTTCTGTGCTCCGGCTCCCGATGATCCCTCCATCGACGTCGTCGCCGGCATCGACCTTAATCACGCTGACATTGCCGGAAATATTCCCAGTGAGTTGGGCCTATTGACTGACATGGCGCTTTTCCACATCAATTCCAACAGGTTTTGCGGAATTGTACCTCCATGCTTGGAGAATTTCACTCTCATGCACGAATTTGATATCAGTAACAATCGATTCGTTGGTGGCTTTCCCAGCGTGGTTCTGGAATGGCCACACTTGAAGTACCTGGACATTAGATTCAACGATTTTGAAGGGCCTTTGCCGCCGGAGCTATTCGAGATGGATCTGGATGCAATATTCTTGAACAATAACCGTTTCACGTCTGTTCTCCCTTCCACTCTCGGCAAATCAAAAGCTTCTGTCATTACTTTCGCTAACAATATGTTCACAGGTTGCATTCCAAAGTCGATTGGAAAGATGAAGAGGTTGAATGAGGTTATATTTATGGGAAACAATCTGGGTGGTTGTTTCCCGGAAGAGGTTGGGATGATGGAGAATTTGAATGTGTTGGATCTTAGCAATAACCATCTGGTAGGTTTTCTACCTAATAACCTAACGGGTATGAAGAACGTGGAGATCATAGACATTGCTAGCAATGAGCTTAGCGGTTATGTGTCTGACTCTATTTGCCAATTACCTTCGCTCAAGAACTTTACGTACTCTGACAACTACTTCAATGGGGAAGCTCCAACTTGTGCGGCTTCTCCTTCTTCTGCTACGAGTACTGCTACTAGAATTGTTTTTAATGATTCAGGAAATTGTTTGACAGGAAAGAAGTTACAAAAGGCAACTACATTATGCTTGTCAATATTAACTATTCCTGTAGATTGCGACAAGGTTTGTGGTTGTGAAGAAGGACCCTCTTCATCATCACCTAAAAAACCAAAGTCAAAGGCAGCTCCAAAGACAAAGGTTAATAAACCGCATTCACCACCACCACCACCAGTTAGTTCTCCTCCTCCTCCTCCCCCAGTTTACTCACCACCGCCACCTACTTATTCTCCTCCTCCACCAGTTCACTCCCCACCACCACCACCACCAACTCAGTCACCTCCTCCTCCACCACCACCAGTGCACTCTCCACCGCCACCAACTCAATCCCCTCCTCCTCCACCAGTCTGCTCCCCACCACCACCACCAACTCAGTCACCTCCACCACCTCCACCAGTTCACTCTCCACCGCCACCAACTCAGTCACCACCACCTCCACCCCCAGTTTACTCACCACCACCTCCACCAGTTTACTCTCCACCGCCACCAACTCAATCACCTCCTCCTCCACCAGTCTGCTCTCCACCACCACCACCAACTCAGTCACCTCCACCACCTCCACCAGTTTACTCTCCACCACCACCAACTCAGTCACCACCACCTCCACCCCCAGTTTACTCTCCACCACCTCCACCAGTTTACTCTCCACCTCCCCCAGTTTACTCACCGCCACCACCAACGCAATCACCACCACCTCCTCCAGTTTACTCACCACCACCACCAACTCAGTCGCCACCTCCTCCACCTCCCCCAGTTTACTCACCACCGCCACCAACTCAGTCACCGCCTCCTCCACCCCCAGTGTACTCTCCACCACCACCAACATGGGATGATGATGTCGTCCTCCCAGAACACTTTGGAGGCGCATACAGGTCACCTCCTCCGCCAGTTATTGCTGGATACTAAGAAAGAAAAAGGAAAAAAAAAAAACATAAAAATACAAAGTACAATAGCATTAACATCTTTGTCTTTATTTTCACTGTAATATCAAGAATATGTATAAAAAGTTGAACTTCATGTACGTGAATCCAAATTTAAGTGAATCTTAATTAATACTAACTAGTTCCTGTATATATATATACATATGCTCTTCTCTGTCTTTCATGTGTTATACATCCGTGTCTTGTGATTAACTAAATTTCAAAGGAGGAATGATATTTCATCCATTCCATGTCTCTATAGACGCCTTGCCAGCGCCTTTGGGAGAAAGAAGAAATAAAAAATAAATAAAAGAAAAAGAAAAAAAAAATGATAGGAACACAATGGGCCTGGACTCCAAATAAATATTGTCTCTCGTCCAATTGTAAATGTCTGGACTAGGAGCGCTTTCTATTTTTTTTAAAAAACGAAAAACCCCGAAGACAATAGGAAATTTGTAAAAAAAAAAATGTTTAATACTTTTGTTCTCAGGAGTCAGGAGCTACGTGGAAATCTTTTTAAATTTTGAATATTATGGGAGTATTATGTTTAGTGTCGCTTACGTAATGTGCGTGTTGCAAGGTTAAAACTTAAAACGACGTCGGTTGGAGCGTGGCTTTTCCAATACCAATACGCTTGAAACTTGAAAGCGACAGAGAATCGTCGGTCTTTACAGTGCCTTGCTTCTTCGTACTCCGATCCCAATCCAAAACGGAAGCACCATAACATACTCACCACTCACCACTACCACTTCCACCATCACATGAATTTCACTCTCTAGTTTCAATACCTATTTACAAATTTAAACAAGAAATGGATGACAAAACGCACCCTCTCAACAATCAAAACGACAACGTCGACGAAGAGCAAGTAGTCGCTGAACCACAACAACCCAATCCGCCACCAGCCACCGGCGGCTGGGGATTTTCCTCCTTCTCCTTTCTCTCCGATCTTCAGAAGGCCGCTGCCGTTGCCGCTGAAGAGATCTCTCGCAATGTGCGTATCGAAATCAAATCTCCATTTTGGATGCGCCTCCAATGCATTTTCTTTCAATCCGTGTTTTTTGTTTTGGATTTGTTGGTCTAGTTATGATTCAATACCAATTATAAGCTATGCTGTTTGTATTTAACATTTAAGAAGCATGCCTTGTTTAGATCCACATATAGCAGAACTAGTTAGTAGAACTTGTTACTTGTTATGCAAATGGGGGATTCTAATATATATTGATTTGGGTACTAGTAGAATATGTCATTGTTGAAGTCTTTTCCAGTTTCCATAGCATGTCGATGCTTCAGGGGAACACTATATTAGGGTTTATAGATGTCAACTCAAAAATGAGAACGTGGGAATTGAAGTGAAGGAAATTAAAATGCAGTGTCTTTGGTAACTAGGCTAAAATATATGTTCATAATCCTACATTTTTCCAATTGCTGAAAGATATTCAATGAAAAAGTAGATGCATTTATAATATGTGGAATGCTACAAAATATTTTGATACTTTACATGTGTTTAGGATGATTATTGTTCAGATTTAGTAGGAGGATTCAGAGTTATTCACTTGGAATCAGTCATGGTTTGAAAATGCAGGCTGCTGCAGTAGCAGAGACAGCTTCAAAGAGCTTTGCGGAGTTGCAAGACAGTGCTGAGGATTCAGAATCTCTCAAAGAGAAGGAGGTTTCTGGAGAATCTCCCACTGAAAAGGAAAGTGATGATGAGGATGACAAAATGAGAAAATCTGCTCTGGATAAATTGGAGAAAGCTAGTGAAGATTCAGTACTTAGCCAGGTAATAATAAAAGGATTACTTTACTTTTTTCTTTTCTGGGAGGATGGGGTTCGGATTGTTAATGTGTTATTTAGATGTTAGATCTTCAATGCATTTTCATATAAGACCAATCTTTAGCAATTTTGTCTGCCAAATATTAGTTTTGTTTATGGATGTTAATTTTATGCTTTATTGCTTTGTCCATAGCTTTTTCTTATTTCTTTGTGCTCTTGTAAGTAGGGTCAAAAAAAATTATGCACATTGCACTAAGTGCTTATAGTTAGCTCCTTGATGAGTGCAGAGCTTGAAGGTTTTTGATAACTCCGTTGAGACATTTGCTTCTGGAGCATGGACTGCTTTGGGAAACGCATGGAGAGGGAGCACTGAATTGGTTCATAGGTATGATTCTGTTGAGAGAGATTTGCCAATATTTTGATGAGAATGAACATCTATGGCTGCTGAAAGCGTAAATAGTGTATTATGAAGTTTGCGTTTTGCACTGGTCAATAAGTTTGTCCTGTTCTATACAGAAAATATTTGATCTATATGAATTATGGGGTGAGGAATAGGGATAAATAATGTATACAGCAACTAGTTTACTAATCATATGTATATTTAAACAACTCCTAACATCTAAAATGTCTTAAACCTCCCTCAGTAGTTTCACCTATGGTTTAACAATGACTAATAGGATTTATATGTTGGAAAAACAGTGTTCCTTGAATTTTATTTCATAATCAAGTCTCTATTAAAGTAGCATAAAACTACTAGACTAAGTAGTGCCTATATGAATCCTTTGATTGTTTCTCAAATATGTTTTTCCTTATTCTCTTCCACCTTTCTTTTTTTTTTTTTTAGTGTATTGTGTATGGATCTGAAGCATATTCTGCTTTTCATTGTGTGTAGAAGTGATGGCCTTTTGCTGTTTTCTTTCGTTTTGTTCGGAGTCTTTGTTTATATTTTTATGGAACCATGTATTGTGTTTAGTTTTCTGTAGTTAGTGAGATAGATTTACTAGAATATTTAACTCACATCATGAGGGACATGGTTGCTTTGGATCATATAAAAGTTTTTCCTTTGTAAGTGCTACTAATATGAATAATGGCTCTGTGATCGCTAGGCTTGAGAATTCAGCTTCAAACCTTGCAGGATCCATACAGCAAGGTGGGCCTCCAGGTTCTAATGCAACTTCCCTATTAGAGGTTCAAAACACTCATGCCAATCTCCAGATGATATTCGTTATCGCTTGTCACTAATTAGTAGTTACATAGTTACACACTTTATGTATTAATTGTGTTGCAGACTGGAAAAGCATTTACTGCAAGGGGAATGCAAGTGCTTGAATATGTTGGTAAGGAGACAATGGACCTATTAATCAGTG
>JASCZI010181418.1:16709-41949 GCA_036250425.1 Stylosanthes scabra
CAAGCCTAATACAGAAGGTGGAGAACAAAAAGATGAGGATCAATTATCAGAGGAAGTGACATTTGATCGATGCTTTTACATTTATGGAGGTCCGGAGCAGTTGGAGGTAACCTTAACCTTAGTGATGTTAATTTTTGGTAGTTTAGATTTTGGTTTTGGAAATTCATCTCCCACACAATACTCTCAGGAACTGGAAGCTCTGTCAAGTCATTATGCCCTGTTATTTAACCGAAGAAAAGCAAAGTTATCAGCTGAGCAAAAGTCTGTATTTGATGGGAAACTCAAAGAGGTCCAACAAATTTTTAGTTTGAGTACTGAAATGGATGGAATCAGTGCTGATTTAAACAAGGGAAAGACGGTAAAGAGAGGAAATGAAGGAAGCGGTGATGAGATGAAGAATTTACACGATTCAAGTGTCAACAAGGCTGCTGAAATGGCTGCAGGGTAACTTAATCATTCCTTGATATTAATTATTGTGTTTAATTTTGATGTATTTATGGTGTAAAAGTTTTCTACTATCATCCAATTAAACTCTTTGGTTGATAAGACCATTAAAGCAGGGGGTAAGAAAAACAATAGGAAATAGAAAAAAAGTATTGAATAAAATATTTCTTTGAAAAAAGAACTAAAATGAAATTACAAATGTACTTCATGGAAGTTGGGTAAGAAAGAATTTTTGTTATACACAAATTATCTTAGAGAAGTGTTACATCCTGAAATTTTGGAAATCTAATTCTAATTAAGATTGATTTTATTAAATCAGGGATAATTATATTCTATATTTGTTTGTTTCCCTTCCTATATGGTTCTAGTTTTTTATTCATGTTCATTACATAACTACATAAGTATGCTTGGCATTTGGCCCTATTGAATGAGGAAGCCTGCTTTAATTTGTTAATGTATTTGATGAATCCCGTTGCATTTTTTTGCAGTTTTACAAATGCATTGGCTGGACTAGCTGTTAATGATATAATTCAGAGAACTACAGGAAGATTAGAATCTCTTCATTCTGAGGGAGTTCATGTATGCGAACATATTCTTGAATTTGGTGGAAGAATTTAATTATCATCTATAAAATTCAATTTTCCGTTTTTCATTTGTGTTTATTTGATAAGTGAGAAAAATAAAATTTGCTGCTTTCCTTTGCAGAGACTATCTGAAATGTGCTGTTTTTCAGTTTCTCAACTTCTAATGCTTGGCAAATCCATCATTTCTGGTGCCAACAAAACCGAGGATGGAGATGTTGACGAAGATAAGGTGAACATAGAGTGGCCTGAAGATGTTTCTGCCAAAGCTAAGATCATAAGGCTAAATGCCCAAACAATGATAGGATACGTGGAAGCAGTTTCCAACAGTTTTATTACAGGTTTGCTTCCTTCAATTAATTAAGGTCCATTTCTAACTAGAAAATAGTAGAGTTTGACATGAAATGTATATATCCATATATCTTGGACTTTTATTTATGTTATGAGATATTCAAAATTTAATTATGAAATATAAAAAGATTTTCTCATTAGATACCAAAAGGAATTATGTTTAATAAGGGCCTGTTTGTTTTTGTGGTGAGGCCCAGTGGAACGGATGTGTCGGTAGAACCTTCTCACATTTGTGTGCAAAAGTAATGTTAGGAATGCCACAAATAGCATGATATTGTTTTAACCAAGCAAAGCTATTCGCTGATTTGATGGTGATCAGAGTGTCATTGTTTCTGTTATATTGATGTAGTAGTTGCTTACTGAGTCAGTGTTATGAATTTGGTAACACTATATGTACACGCATTCATACATCCATCACAATTAAAACAACTCTTGTTTTCTTTGTTGTGAATCAGATTTTCTATGCTAGCCTCCATTATTTCATTGCTTGGTACGTGGACACTTGGATTTATTCTTATGAATTTATGCTCATCATTTTTCATTTTTCATGCATTTGTCAGGCATATCTGATGTAACTGAGGCGTATCAAGCTGCCATTAAAGTTGTGACTACTCCTGCCGAGTCTCGTACAGATTCTCCCCAAAAGTCAGTCCCGGAAAAAGCCACCACTTTCTCTGAACACCTTATAGCCGATCAAGCCACAGCGATAAGCAAAATCCAGGATGGGTTGCAATTTCTGGCACATGTAGTCATCTCAACCTCCATGAATGTTGCTTGAGAAGTCCCATGTTTTTATTTGTATATATTCAGGTTTAATTCCACAAGAGACACCACTCTGATTTTTATGTTACTCGGTTCACTCTTAGCCTAGTATATCTGTACCCGGACAAATTTGGCCTTATAAATTCATTCGAACAACAATTTCTTTTTTATTCTTTAATTTAGGGATTGATTTTAGAAATGTTCACTCTTGGAATGTGATTTATATCAATGCGCTTCTGAGGTATGTGATTTATATAATCATGTAATATAATCTAAAATGGGGTAGCATACTAGCAGCTACATTTGGAACTTGGAAGCAAATTTTTTTACATAATCTAAAATGGTGTGTTGAGTGTTGACTAGTGATGCACGAGTGTTAATTTGGGTATGAATATGAATCTAATTTTTTTTATTATTTACCTTATTTATTTTGGTGATTCAATTCAATTGGAATTTGGAATATTAAATATAATGGCGATGATAAATCTGAGGTTGAGGTATGACCGTACCTACCCACAGTAACATTCTTGTCCACATTCGATGTATCTTTAAGACTAAACCCACATACAAATATACAATGATGTTAAATAGGAGTACAACGTTTGTGTTTATCTTAGTAACTGCTAAACACAAATCAGAAGGAGTGTGTGGTGAGTAAAGAGGAGAGAGACATGGGAGACATAGACCCGGCTTTCATACAATCCACAGAACACCGTGCCAACAACCACAAGAACGCCGTGGAAGCTGTTGAAATTCCAGTGATAGACATGTTTGGAAGCAGAGAAGAACTTATCTCAAGGATTGGAAAGGCGTGTGAGGAATGGGGATTCTTCCAAGTAACCAATCATGGGGTTTCCTCTGAGGTTAGCTCAAGAGCAGAGGCTGTTGCAAAGAAGTTCTTCGAGCAAAGCACAGAGGAGAAGAGGAAAGTGAAAAGAGATGAAGTGAATGCCATGGGTTACCATGATGGAGAGCATACCAAGAATGTCAGGGATTGGAAAGAGGTGTTTGATTATCTTGTCCAGAACTCAGCACAAGTTCCACTCATTGAGTCCCATGAAAAGCAGGAGCTCAGGACTATTACCAACCAGTGGCCTCAACACCCTCATGATTTCAGGGAAGCATTGCAGGATTATGCAAGGGAGGTTGAAAAGCTAGCATTCAAGTTGTTGGAGCTCATTTCTTTGAGCTTGGGATTGGCTGCTGACAAGTTCCATGGGTGCTTCAAGGACCAACTAAGCATGGTGAGGCTCAATCACTATCCACCATGCCCCTTCCCTGACCTGGCTCTCGGCGTCGGCCGCCATAAGGACGCCGGTGCCTTAACCGTGCTTGGCCAAGATGATGTTGGAGGGTTGCAAGTTAAGAGGAAATCAGATGGTGAATGGATCCCAGTTACACCAACCCCAGGAGCATTTATCATCAATGTTGGGGACATAGTTCAGGTTTGGAGCAATGACAAGTATGAGAGTGTGGAGCACAGAGTGGTGGTGAATAGAGAGAGAGAAAGGTTCTCAATTCCATTCTTCTTCTTCCCATCTCACAAGGTTATGGTGAAGCCTGTGGAGGAGCTGGTGAATGAAGAAGAAAACCCTGCAAAGTATAGAGAATACAACTGGGGCCACTTCTATGCTCACAGAAACCGTAGTGATTTCAAGAAGCTTCATGTCGACAATATCCAAATTTCTCACTTCAGAATCTTGGATTAGGATTAGTAATTTCATCTAATCTATATGTTTACCATCAACTATTATTGTATTTCCTTCTTTTTTACCAATTTCAATAATAAATAAGGAAATGCGTTATTAGTTTTGATAATATAATTTATTGTTTAAAAAATGCACACGTTGGTCAGAGTCACAGACTAACAAATTTTGAATGCAGACAAGCTTTGTGTTTGGCTGCATGATGATGCATGTGCACACGTCACACACAACTAAGAAATTTCCAAATACAAAATCATAATGATATCGTGCAGCCTTCTCTAATCTCTTTTATTTGTGTTTGTTTCTAACTTAATTTTTTCCCTTTCTTTTGTTTAACGTTGCATATTTTGCCAACACTTTACCACCTATTCACCATATACAAACAAAAAACACATGTCTAGGTTCAATGCATCATCAACACTCATAATATTGGACACTACTAACACCAATCCCTATTGGATGTTGAAGCCATATATTGATTCATCAATCATCATCACATACTAGTAATTCATTTGATACGCCCACACAAAAAAAAGAAGAAGAATCAAATCAAATTAAAGTAATTAATTAGAATGGGAGAGGTGGATCCAGCTTTCATTCAAGAACCAGAGCATAGGCCAAAGCTATGTTTCAGTGAAGCAGAAGGGATCCCTATGATTGACCTCTCCCCATCAAGAGAAAAAGACCCTTGTGCCCTTGACAGGCTTGTGAGGGAAATAGGCAGTGCATGCAAAGAGTGGGGGTTCTTTCAGGTAATCAACCATGGGGTCCCACTTGATCACAGGCACAAAGTTGAAGCTGCAGCTAGAGAGTTCTTTGGTGAGAGCACACAAGAGAAGAACAAGGTTAGAAGAGATGCTGTCAAAGTTCTTGGTTACTATGACACTGAGCATACCAAGAATGTTAGGGATTGGAAAGAGGTCTTTGATTTCTCTGTTGAGGAACCTACCTTGGTCCCTTCTTCTCTTGATCCTCATCACCATGACCTCACTCACTGGCATAATCAATGGCCTCATTATCCTCCACCCTTGAGGTTATTATATATTCATTATTATGTTAACAAATAATTCAAGTTTATAATCTCACATACAAGCCCTAAACCCTTTCTGTTGTACAGAGATGTATGCCAAGAATATGCTAAGGACATGGTGAAACTAGCATTGGAATTGATGGAACTTATTGCTCTGAGCTTAGGTTTGCCACAGAAAAGGTTCCAGGAGTTCTTCAAAGACCAAACGAGCTTTATAAGGCTAAACCATTATCCACCATGCCCCTCACCAGACCTAGCTCTGGGAGTTGGTAGGCACAAGGATGCTGGTGTGTTAACCATTCTTGCTCAAGATGATGTTGGTGGCCTTGAAGTGAAGCGAAAATCTGATGGCGAATGGGTTCGGGTTAGGCCTACACCAAATGCTTATATCATTAATGTTGGTGACATAATTCAGGTACTATAACTAAAGTAATGTGTCAAAGTGATTTTCTTAAATAATTAGAAAGAATGTAAATGTTGTGTATTGTGTTGCACATGCAGGTTTGGAGCAATGAAGCATATGAAAGTGTTGAGCACAGAGTTATGGTGAACTCACAGAAAGAAAGGTTTTCAATTCCATTCTTTCTGAATCCTTCACACTACACCATGGTGGAACCATTAGAGGAGTTGGTAAATGAGAAGAACCCTGCAAAATACAAGGCTTACAATTGGGGCAAGTTTTTCGTTACTAGAAAGCGCAGCAATTTCATGAAGCTTGATGTTGAAAATATTCAAATTTATCATTTCAAGGTTTAGATGATGTAGAGAGGGATTTTGTAAGAGCAATGATCAAGCTTGGATTGTGTGTATTAATGTATTATATTATATAGGAAAACATGTTATGCTTCATTTACTTAGACATAAGCAGTGGTAATGTACATATTTTATTTGTCTTGAATGCTGCTGGATCACAGGATCAATGGTTCTTCCTACTATCCTAGAGTTCCTACTTAGAAATAAGCAATTTTATTTATGGTTGAAGCTGTGGCCAAAATGATCATTACTTATAATTCTGTTACTATATCATTTTTTCTATTAAAATTAAATGACCCACATAATGTCTTAATGATGTTAATAATTTGACACATTTAGATTCAAAAGAGTTGAATATTAAATGTTTGGAATAAGTTTTTGATATATAACTGCATGAAATCAAATAATATACTAAACTTTTTGCTAAACCAAAAACTACCAAACCTGACATCTAGTATCAGTATCACTTCAGCTAAAAGCAAGTACCAATATATTAATATAGTTGTTATTTGTAAAGAATTCATAATTTTTTAATTTATGAGTTTGAAATCTTGTGAAAGATAATACATTTTTCTTAATATTTTTATATTAGTAATCTCTTACCTATAAAAAATACAAGACTTTAATTTTTAAGATAGTTTTGTATAATTCTTATGTGTTTCCTTAGTTTTCTTATCAAATACAAAAAATAGTTGCTAAAAAAAAATGATTTTTTTTAATTAAAAAAAAAACCGAAGAAAATTTATTTGTATTTTGATTTTTGAGAGATTTTCTTTTTTCTTGACATTTAGGAATTAATTTCTTGGTAGCTATCGTTAAGCTGGGAACTCTGAGAAAGGCACTTCATTTATCCCAAAGAGTGGAATTCAAGTTTTCATCTTTGGAATTCACACTAACATGGTTGCTCTTCTTCCCTCTCCCTCTTACCTTGTATCTCCTCCTAACTCTTCCTCTTCTTTCCAACCTCCATTTTTGGGATTCAAGGTGCGCCTTTTTCATTTCTCTTTCTCCTTTAACCTTCCTATTCTCTTATTATTTAATTAAATAAATAACAAAACCCATTCTTTCACTTACTGCTACACCTTCTTTTCTAGCTATACTCTTCATACTAACTCCCAATCTGATTGAAAGCTATTATTCCGTATGCATATTTGAGAAAGAAAGAAAATAAACCCTTAATTTATACTTTTGAATTCGGTCACTCTCTTAAAACAGTTTGCTATAAAGAATTATCATTTGGTTCGAACATAGGAATCTTTGACTACTTTTACACTCCCTTTAGAAATGGTTTCTTGTTGCAGTTTACATTACAATTAGTTAAGGCATTCATAGGTTATAGTCTGTTGAATTGACTTCACCGTGGCAGGTTTCATCATGCTTTGTTCAGAAGAATTTAAGTGTTAAGCCATTTTGTGCATCTTTCAAGACTCGCCCAAAGTTGTTGTGTGCTATGAATAATATGTCTGCACACCAATCAGATGACAATGGGAAGATAAAATTGGACCAATTAATCGACAAGGCACGAAAGCTTTGGGACAGTTCACCTGAGCCGGTGAAGAAATTCCCGTGGAATAGAGCCTTGGACAACTTCATTCAACTCATTCTTGATCTCGTTTTGGCTGTAGTGAAATACCTAGCTGTACCAGTGTTCATAGTTACCTCCATCAGTGAGTTATCTTACTGTGCTCATGAGAGGAAGCTGGCTCTTGTTCCTATTCCGTTTCTGTTTGGTGTTGCTGTTGCTGGGGTCCTTAAGAAGACTGCTTTAGAGTTATCTCCACGACTAAGGGTAAAATCATTGGTTATGTGCCATTATATAATCTAGATATTGAGTAGCCACATTGCTTCTGTGGGGAAGCATGCTTGTTATGAAGTTTTTCACATTGCAGATATTGGATTGACAGCACAATGATCTCAATAGATGTTCTTTTGTGCCCCTTTTTATGTGATTCCAATTTCCATTTTTAGCATCCAGCTTGTCTTAATGATATATCTGAATACCTAGATGCTTGCCTTGTATTACTGGGCAGGTCTGTTAGGGGCTTAAATTGGTATTGCTATGTCTCCGGATCATTTTTATCTCCTGGTTGATTCTTCCTGATTTAGACTAGTTTAATTTTCAGGATGCAGAAGTTCCATGGCATTTACTTGCCATTGCAATGTTCTTCACATTAATCAAATTGCCCGGTCCATATTACCCTTATTGGGGACGCATAGTCATTCCTCATTTTGTAAATGGTGTTCTCTTAAGGACTCTATGGTTTGCAATTATGTGGTACAGAAGGCCTCAAAAAGCATTGAAGATATCGGATAATACATATGATAGTTAGTACACACCTTGAGCTACGACACCAATCTGAAGAACAATATATGGAGTAAGTACCATCAATTTATTTTATATCTCATATCTCCCGAATCCATTGCTGAACGTATGAAAAATGTGATCTGGCCCTTTACAAGGCTATGATAATTGTTATTCTCTCTGATGTGTAAATACTATGTTTAGTGGATATTGATCTTGTTATATATATATGGTAAATTGCTATGAGCATTATATAATACGTGCATGTCAATATCTTATGATTGATTTCAGATGCTTATTTGAGATGTTATTGATAAATTAATCATTAATTTGTATTTTGTTTGGTAAAGCAGACACTTGCACTTAGCCGAGAAAATTTATGTGGATCGCTAAGCAATCATTGATAATCTTGTTGAAATTACAATTGACTCTGTTGAGAAAGATGTAGAAACCTCTGCTTGGTTGCTATGTTTCAGGGGAATGGAAAATTTGGTTCTATCTGAATTGGATGAGCCAGATAAATAGGTTTATAGGCATTGTAATTTACCAATTTTACCAGCATTTAGCAAGCTGTAATTGAGAAGTAGATGTGACTGGCGATTCAACTTTTGTGTAAGGGTTTCTGGGATGGTATCTCTTTCTCTTTTTATTTTCTGGTCAATGTGGCATGTTCATATGGAGCTTGTATCCAATTTTCAGCTCAGTAAAATAGGGAATTCTGTTTGTGTTGCCCTTCTAGTGAGATCATTAAGCACTGAACTCTATTTCTAATATACTAGTGTAATCATTTGTTGGATTTTTCCAAATTTAATTCTGCAATAATGTCTTTCATTTAAGGTAATCTTGTTCAAGGCACCTTCAAATACCAAAGGTTGAGATTTAAATCCTAGTTAAATTTGGTTCTACATTGTTTACAAACTCATCTTTAACTAGTGTTTTAACTGCAATCATTAGAAGTGTTTTTTTGGGTTTAAACTTTAAACATACAATTTATGTACATAATATTTTTATTTAGAATTTAGTTTTTATATAAAAACGTAAACTCTTCATATTTCACATGAACATATGCACAAATTAAGCACAGATTAATAAAATAAAAAAAAAATTAAACACCTCCAAATTCATAACAAGGGGATCACAAGTCCAAACAGATGCCAGAAAATAATACTTGATCACATGACAAGAACAAAGCATTACTTCCATGAAGGTTGAAGATGTGCAATATAACAACACAGCAAATATACACAAAGCACCATATGTAATCAACAAAGACCACAAAATACAAGCAAAGCAGGATGGATCTTGTAAAACATTCTTGCACAGAACCCTTCTTTAGTTCCTTCTTGAATTAAAATCTTTTTCTTCAACTACATATTATACACCTACTGTACAAATTAAACCATGATACTAATATTGGTCCAAGAAGCCAGTTTTCCTTTTTCTTCAATATGCTTTACATTGCATAAACTATTTCTCCACTGCTATCAATGTCAAGGTCGGGATCATCAATCTCTATGTCCTCGTCCATGTCGTCAATATCCAAGCTGCCATTAAGATACTGGTTCAGAGACTGAGTTCCGGCTGCGGGAATTGTAGCCTCCGCAATTAACTGCATGATTTCTTCAATGCTCTGCACTGGTTGTTCAGGCTCCTCAAACTGGTTATTTGTATAGTCAA
Source organism: Stylosanthes scabra (assembly GCA_036250425.1). Classification (NCBI taxonomy): domain Eukaryota; kingdom Viridiplantae; phylum Streptophyta; class Magnoliopsida; order Fabales; family Fabaceae; genus Stylosanthes; species Stylosanthes scabra. The sequence continues at coordinate 26,316 of JASCZI010181418.1, forward strand.
CTATGAGATCAGCTGGGAGGTTCTTCAGAAACCACGGATGGTTTCTAATCTCAGACATGTTTATTCTCTGCTTTATAAAGAACATTAGTTTCCAACTGAAACGTTAGTGCCGCATGTGCCAGGCAAAAAGGAAAAAAACATGCGGCAAAATTGTAGATTAGAACATCTAAAATCCATTTCATTTTAACTGTCTAAGGAAAATGTATATTACATCACTTGATTGTATTGTATTAGTAAAGAACATAAGTTTCACAGGGAAATGTTATAATAGAAACTGACCTGTGCAGGATCAGCAACAAAGATTCTTGAGATCAGATGACGGCATTCGGGTGATATGTTAACACTGTCAGGAACCGAGTACTGGACTTTCAAAATCCTCTGCAAGCAAAAACCAACTGTTTTAAAAAAGGATTCATTAAGATTACCGCAATGACCAGAAAATATGCAAAAAGGCTACATGAATTGTCTTCTGGAAATTTTTTGGTTCATCTGGATCCTCAAAAGGATATGAGCCCACCAACATGACATATAAGGTCACCCCACAAGACCACACATCTGCAATCTGAGCCATAATCAAGTAGCAGCATCAGTGTAAAGCGTTAGTAAAGAAGAAAAGGCAAAGCTAGCCAGCCTAAAAAAGGAGGGAATAAGTACCCTTCACAAGGAACCATGAAACAGATTGCAAAGCAACTCAAAAAGAAAAGATTTTCTATTTTGCATTCCTAGAATTTCTTATTTTTTATTTTATGTAGGAGAAACAGGAGCTGATTGTTTGTTTAGGTGAAAAGTACTATTCTGAAGGTTATATGTATATCTTTCTCCAGTGCTGGTCCGATTATATTAAACAAAACAAGTGGATGATGCTAAACAAGTGACAGTACAATAACATCCTTGATCAACACATATAATGCTTTCCTTGAAAATAAATTGGCAAATTGTACATGTGATTTTACCAATTAGCAAATGGATATGTTCAGAAATATCAACTTATAAACTGGAAGTGGAAAAGGTGTAATAAGATGCAATTGGAAATTATTAGAATATCACAGGGATAAATTTATTTGGCCTCATAGCTGCAAAATACCTTGCCATCATATTCCTTCATGAGTAGAACTTCCGGAGCAATGTATGCAGGGGTACCAACTGTAGATTTTGGTTGTGAATGAAGAACTGAGGACTGCGAAAGGAAAACAGAATTTGTGTTATAGATGTTTAACAGATAAAAGCAGTAAGAAGAAAAGAGGCCTACCTTAGAATACCCAAAATCACATATCTTTAATCGAGGTGCTGGACTACCATCTAGTAATGTGTTCTCTAACTTCAAGTCACGATGGCATACTTGCTGCATTAAAGAAGATAAATAGAGAAATTCAGGTTAGAATTCTCACCAATATCTTCTGTGAAGCAAATGAACGAAAATACAAAGTAAAACCTAAAAATTAAAAGTGCCGAACTTGCATACCATTGCATGACAGTAGCTAACCCCTGAGATAAGTTGTTGAAAGAAGAAGCGTGCCTGAAACAAAAAATAATTAATAATAGGCATTGTAGAAAATATAATTGCAACAGCATTATGATGCAACTAAACAAAATGCAGTAGATAAGAACCTCATCCTCATTGAACCGTCCTGCGTTGGATATTCGCTCAAATAGCTCTCCACCAGCAGCATATTCCATCACAATAGCCAAATGCGTAGGGGTCAATATGACCTATGCTCGCACAGTAAGATAACTTATCAAACTACAGCTTAAGTAGGAATAAACAGAATAATTCATTGGGAGTATACAGAGATCAGACCTCTTTGAACCTAACAATATTTGGATGCCTTAGTGATCTGTGATTTATAATTTCCCTTCTTACATTTTCATCTATCTGTTAAGGGGAAAAAAAGGTTAGTAACTTAATATCATGCAGTGAAAACCATACACAAGCAAAATCTTCCAAAATCCAACTAGGAGTGGATGGATATATTATAGCAACCATACCATTAGGTTTAAGGTTTATTCACTAAAGTAGTTTCACAATCAAGCACTCTAATTAGCATAGAGGCACACTAACACCCAATTTTGGTGTTCGCTATTGCTTAACATCCGCATACCGATACCATTGAGCTCAATTTCATTAGGCAAAGCTAAGACATGGTTCACAACTTCACATTCAAAATCCTCTATTTGCCAAGACGCCATCACTCCAAAGACCTCTTGTGTAGCATCACTCAAAACCAAAACACCAACCACCAAAAACATCAATTCACTCAACCCCCACAAGATCAGTTAATTATGTCAAAAGTCAACTGCATTCAACGGTTTCGAAATTGTACTAGTTGCAGAGCAGCCTCAGCTTATAACTATGATACAGATCAATAAACACTTTCAAGTAACAAAAATAAGTAAAAAAAGGGATGATCTTTAAGATTAGAATTGAAAATCAATAACTCAATTGCCAAATTTTCACCCACACTAATACACTCAAACCAAACCCATCCAATAAAAATTAATAAATAATAATAAAAAGAGGAATCAGAAAGAAATTTGAAGCTCAAACCTTATCACCTCTCTCAATATATTTGACAGCAACAAGCTCATTAGTGTGCTTGTCTCTCATAAGCCTTGCCACCCCAAAATTGCCAGAGCCAATATGGCGAACAAGTTCATATCTTTCGCTCTCATGCATGATCACCATATCCATTCCAACACCAACATTCACCGCACCACCACCACCAGGTCGATCCATTCCCAATTTTTGGTGAAAAACCAAAACAATAAAAACCCAATTTTCACATTGAGATACCAATCATACGAAGGATGAAAGGCCAAAAAATAAAAGATTGGATCAACCAAATAGAAAGTTGAAGTTTTGTATTGGTCAAGCTGGTGAGATACCAAACCAAAAAAGGGAACTTGGTTTGGAGTGGAAGTAGTGGTTGAAGCAGGGGAAGCTCAACTTTGAAGTTGAAGTCGGAACTTGGAAAATAAAATTTAAACTTAAAAAAAATGAAAACATGGTGATAAGCTCGTGAATGTGAAGTGTGAACCCACTTCTTTTAATGATTATTTTAAATAATTTATTTATTAACCGTTTCTCTTTTGTGTTGTTTTCTTTTTGGTGTGTTAGATTAGATGATGCTGCGTTGTCTTTCTTTGTTTGTTGGTCTTTGATTTTATCCACTCCTTCAATTTGTTTTATAGGCAGACTAGAGTAAATTAGTAAATAGAAAAAAAAAAATACACATATTAAGATAAACAAACGTACATTTAAACTTTATAAAAGACATGACAACAATTTTTTTTTTATATAAAAGACAAAAACATGTAATTTTTGTCTATTAAAAATAATCTTTAGCTATATTTTGATTTTTTTTTTTTTATCATCTCGCGTGGGCAATAGCAGTGAAGAAATGAAGAATGAAGAGAGATAATTAGATTTGTGATTTGTGTCGGAAACATCATGGAAATAAGTAACCTTTCATTGTGTTTTCCGTGAATTAAAATGACCAAATGGCCATACAAAATGCCAAAATGTTGAGTACAAGATTGAAAGAAATTGGTATTTACCATTTAGGTATCCAGATGAAAGGTAGGAAGGAAGGGAGAGTTGGAAATTGGGAGTTTAATAAAAGTAGATATATGTCACTTTCTAATTCATATTGTTTTATTTTACTTTTCACACAATAATAATAATAATAATAATAATAATAATAATAATAGACTGATAAAGGGATTGGGGGAATTGCAGAGAAGAAGAAGAAGAAGGTAATGATTGAATTGAGCTGAACAGGGAGACTGAAACCCTAACAATCCTCCATGCGCACTTCCACCCACATTCTCTTTCGCTCCCCTTCACTCTCCCTCTCTCTCTCCCATCTCCGCCACTCTCCCTCCCACCTCTCCCTTCCGCCGCCCTTACTTTCCAGACGCCCCCGCCAATTCCCCGCCCTCTCCGCTTCCTCCGGTACTTCCACTGCCGCCTTACAACAACAACAAGAAGAATATGAATCGCTGCTTCCGGAAATGGAGGCCTTCGAATTCGAGAAAAGCGCGGGAGCGGCCGAAGATATGAGGAAGGTGTCAAGCTCTGCGGAGGTGGAGGTGGAAGTCAAGGAGCTGAACGAGCTGCCGGAGGAGTGGCGGAGAGCGAGGCTGGCGTGGCTTTGCAAGGACCTTCCGGCGCACAAGTCGATGGCTGTGAAGATACTGAATGGACAGAGGAAATGGATGAGGCTCGAAGATGCCACGTATCTCGCCGTCCATTGCATGCGCATTCGCGAGAATGAAACTGCTTTCAGGGTCAGTTCACTGCACTTTTCCAACTGTAACTGTTATTTACCATGTGCTGTAACTGTAACTGTTATTTAAGATGTAAAATCTGCATTGTAAAGTAATCTGTATCAATTTACATCTGTACCGAATAACTTTGTGTAGGTATACAAGTGGATGATGCAACAGACTTGGTACCGTTTTGATTTTGGTCTTGCCACTAAGCTAGCAGATTACCTGGGTAGAGACCGCAAGTTTTCCAAGTGCCGCGAGGTATTTGATGATATTATCAATCAAGGTCGTGTTCCTTGTGAGTCTACTTTCCATATATTAGTTGTTGCTTATCTTAGTGCTCCTGTTCAAGGTTGTTTAGATGAAGCATGCACCATTTACAATCGTATGATTCAGTTAGGTGGTTACTACCCTCGTCTCAGCTTGCACAATTCCCTCTTCAAAGCTCTCGTGAGCAAACCGGGGATTGTATCCAAACATTACCTTAGGCAAGCTGAGTTTATATATCATCATTTGGTTACAAGCGGTTTGGAAGTCCATAAAGATATTTACGGTGGCTTAATTTGGTTGCATAGTTATCAGGATTCGGTAGATAAAGAAAGGATAGACGAAATAAGGGAGGAGATGGTACGTGCCGGAATTGAGGAGGGAAGAGAGGTCCTAATATCCATCTTGAGGGCTTGTGCAAAGGTGGGGGACATGGAGGAAGCCGAGAAGACTTGGTCCAAACTTCTTCGGCTTCAGATTGATCCCCCGCCTCATGCATTTGTGTATAAAATGGAAGTCTACTCCAAGGTTGGCATGCCTAACAAGTCTTTGGAGATATTTCGAGAGATGCAGGAGAAACTAGAATCATCAAGCGCTGCAGCTTATAATAAAATAATAGAGATACTATGCAAAGCACAAGAATTAGAATCTGCGGAATCCATTATGATGGAATTTTTGAATACTGGTTTGAAGCCACTGACACCATCTTATATTAGTTTACTAAACATGTACTACAATTTGGAATTACACGATAAACTGGAAGAGGCATTCTTCCAGTGCCAGGAGAAATGTCGTCCTAGTTGTACTGTATACAGTATATATTTGGATTCATTGGTGAAGGTTGGTAATCTTGAAAGAGCTGAGGGTATATTTAACCAAATGAATAGTGATGGATCTATCGGTGTTAATGGTCGATCATGCAACATTATCTTGAGTGGATACCTGTCCGCTGGAAATCATCTGAAAGCTGCAAAGATCTATGACTTAATGTGCCTAAAAAAGTATGATATTGAAGCCCCATTGATGGAAAAGCTTGACCATATAGTGAGCTTGAGTAAGAAAGTTGTTAAAAGACCAATGAACCTGAAGCTAACCAAAGAGCAGAGGGAAATATTAATTGGGTTGCTTTTAGGGGGTTTGGAGATTGATTCCGATGAACAAAGGAAGAATCACATTATCCATTTCAATTTTAAGCTTAATTCAAGCAACCATTATGTCTTGAAGGGTCATATACATCGCCAGTTCTATGAGTGGCTGCATCCTTCTTTCAAGCCAAGTGGTGACGTTGACAATGAGAACATACCAGATAAGTTTTGTACCATTGCTAGCTCTCATTTTGGCTTCTATGCAGAACAGTTTTGGTCAAAGGGTCAGCCAACGATTCCAACACTTGTCCATAGGTGGTTGTCACCATGTGTTCTTGCATACTGGTACATGTACGGAGGCTGTCGAAATTCGTCAGGGGATGTCCTGCTGAAGATAAAGGGTGGTCGCGAGGGGGTTGAGAACATTGTCAGAAAGTTCAAAGCCATGTCCTTGGACTGTAAGGTAAAGAGGAAAGGGAGGGTATTTTGGATTGGTTTTCTGGGAAGCAATTCATCTTCGTTCTGGAAATTGGTAGAACCATATGTTTTAGAAGATGTAAGGGTTTTTCCTGAAGCAGGTGAGCACACATTGGAGGGGGGTTCAGTGGAAAATGAAAACATAAATTTCAATAGTGATTCTGAGTGATGAACATAGAAGGATGAATCATGATCGGATTTGAAGTTGGTTTTTATTCGTGTCACTGATATGTTGCAAACTTGAACTTGAAGGCTTTTTTCTTCAATGTTATGTCAACCACCTAATACAATACCCCTTTTGTATATTCTTAATTCCCGATTGAATAGAGAATGGACTTCATTGTATTAATTATCAGCTTGAACTTCGAAAATATGTTGTTCTACATATTAATCAATCAATAATATTATGTAGCACTTACTTGGGATTTTCATGAATCTTATTCTTCTCCTTTTCGGCCATCAAATTCTTTAAAATGGGAATGGCGAATTATACTGTTCCGTAACAAATTTATTTGGAATTTATACACACCAAAAGTTGCAAACTGTTTAGACGCAAATTCAGTTACCATTAAACTAAATTGGGATGATTAGTGATTATATATATATATAAAAAGTGGCGTTTAAAATTCAAGCCGTTTAATTTATTAAAAATAGATTTCCTAAAATAAAATGATTAAGAATATTTTTTCATTTATTTCCAATAATAATAATAATAATAATAATTTTTCAATTATTAGGTCTAGTTTATTTTTAGCTTAGTTTTTTATCTTTGAATTCTACTAAATATTTTCCGAAAAATCCTAAAATTAGGAAATTTCTTAACTTAAAATAAAGGAAATAAATATTTTTTAACAAATACAAGTTTTGAGTTTTAAAATAAGAATTACTTTTAAGTTTTAACATTGAAATATCCATGATATACGAATACATTTCTTAAAAAGTATATTTTATTATTTAATTAGGAGGAAATTGGGTTTCGTAGTTATTTTTTCAAATGAAAAGAGGAAGAGTGACCATTTTTCACACTAGTTGTGCTTGTTTGGCATTAAGGTTGGTAGAAGATTCTAGAAGTAGAAGAGGGTCTTTAAGTTTCAAATTTCTACTGGCATTTGAAGTCTACAACCTCGTACCCTAAACACCAAATTTGACTGGAAGTGAGAGGCAGAAAAGGGAAATCAGATGGGAAGATCAAGGTGCTTTTTGGACATTAGCATTGGAGAGGAATTAGAAGGAAGAATAGTGATCGAACTCTTCGATGACGTGGTTCCTAAAACCGCTGAGAACTTTAGGGCTCTCTGCATTGGCAACAAAGGCATTGCTCCTAACACCAATGTCCCCCTTCATTTCAAGGTCTGCTCTTTCCTTTCCTTCCTTCCTTCCTTCCTTCTATTTCCCCACAAATTATAAAAATCATAACTTTATCCTTCAATAACCGTAATTTGTAAAGAGGGTTCTTGCAACTATCAAGATTCTGAATACGTTTTAATCTCTCATGTTTTCTTTGCTTTTGCGGTTACACTCACACGAAGGGTTTAACTTGAGGGTTCCCCTTTTTTCCCCTTGTTTTTGAAAGAAGAACTTGGAAAAGACGTTTGTACCCTTCACTTTGTGCATATACTACTATTTGCTATCTTATATTGATTTTGACAAGGTTTATGTTTATGATCTTAATAATGAATGCGAGAGGGCTTTGCTGGAAAGAGTGTTCCTTGTCGTTGATGAACACTACTACTAAGCTACATATTTTACAGAGCATACTATGAGTATCACTTTATTAATTATCTTATAGTAATGTATGCTTCTTGAATTATAACTTATGCTTTATCATGATTTATGGACTTCAATTTGACACTACAATGAAGGCAAGGGCTACTTGCTCTGGAAAAAGACAATGATATCAATTTGAAACTTCAATTCATATTGGTTATCTTTTCAGGGTTCTTGCTTTCACCGTGTTATTAAGGGCTTTATGATCCAAGGAGGTGATATATCTGCTGGAGATGGTACTGGAGGAGAGTCCATTTATGGACTTAAGTTTGAAGATGAGAATTTTGAGTTGAAGCATGAAAGGAAAGGGATGTTATCAATGGCAAATTGTGGTCCCAATACAAATGGTTCTCAATTTTTTATCACAACTACCAGAACTCCTCATCTAGATGGTAAACATGTTGTCTTTGGGAAGGTAGTCAAAGGAATGGGAGTCGTCCGCTCAGTTGAGCATGTCACAACTGGAGATAATGACCGTCCTACACTTGATGTTAAAATCGTGGATTGTGGAGAAATTCCTGAAGGAGAAGATGATGGAATACTTGACTTTTTCAAGGACGGTGATACCTTCCCTGATTGGCCAGCAGACCTTGATGAGAGACCTGATGAACTTCAGTGGTGGATGAACGCAGTAGACTCCATTAAAGCTTTCGGAAATGGGTATTACAAGGTATCATTTCTTTGTTATGGATATGGTTCATCTCACTCTATTCCGTACTCTGGTAAAATAAATTATCAAATTCTCTTAAGAGTTTGAATGGAAGATTGTTTTTCAGCCTCATAATTGTTCCATGGTGCTTATTATAGTTGGCTCAGAGTCCTCCTGGTGATACATTGTCCCAAAACCAAATCATTAATTTTTTAACATTTTTTTTCCTGGTAGAAACAAGACTACAAAATGGCTCAAAGAAAGTATCGTAAGGCTTTGCGCTACTTGGATGTTTGTTGGGAGAAAGAAGGGATTGATGGAGGTATGCTAGCTTTTCCTACAAATGAATGGATTGTATAGTTATTATTCTGCAAATGTCTCACCACTTCATCCACTTATATATATGGTAACATCCTTACGATTTTGCAGAGAAAAGCGTAGCTTTGAGGAAAACCAAGTCTCAAATTTTTACAAATAGCTCCGTAAGTTTAAGTTACTGTTTGAATACTTCAAAGAGAACTTATTTTAATGCATTTTCCAACAAGTCCTGTTTCTAACCTGTGTAATAGAATTGATTTTCCCCACTTTGTCGTGCTTGTCCTTCTCTCTAAATTGTTTTTTTTTTCTATGAAATTTTGTAGGCATGTAAATTAAAATTAGGAGATCTTAAAGGAGCATTATTTGATGCTGAGTTTGCACTGCGTGAAGAGGACAATAATGTCAAAGCATTATTCCGGCAAGGACAGGTTGGTATCTGAATTAAGGAGGTTTTTGGCCGGCTTCTTGTATTTATATTAAACCTATCCCACTTCTCTTTCTGATAACTGTGTCGCTTTGAACTTACTAGGCACATATGGCACTCCATGACATTGATGCTGCAGTTGAAAGCTTTAAAAATGCACTGGTCTTGGAACCAAATGATGGTAAGTTGTGATTTTCTATAAGGCCTTAGTCAGACAAGATCTAGTAGTACAATGTACTTATATAGAGAGACTTTTAATTTTGTCATCTATCTGGTAGGTTCTTGATGTATCAGAAGTATCCAATTATTATTTTCTGTATTTAAAATATGACCAATTTTTCAATACAATCTGAACATAAATGAAATTAATTGTCATTTTTATTAACCTTTGAATTTGTTAGGAACAATAAGTAGTAAATATCTCTTTACCAAAATTAACTATGATAAAAATCACTCAAAAATAATCATTTTGAATGAAATTTTCCACTGAACTTAAGATAAAATTCTTCAGGCACTTTAATGTCTTCCAAATTTTGATTGCTTACTTGATACCTTGTTGCTTTCAGCTGGGATTAAGAAGGAACTGGCTGCTGCCAGGAAGAAGGTGAGTGTATATCTCAATTGAGCAAGCATGATCGTGCATTATAAGCAGATTGCGAATTTAACTGATTATACTATGTGATAGGTTGCTGATAGGCGCGACCAGGAGAAAAAGGCTTATAGCAAGATGTTTCAATAAGCATTTCCAGTAAGCTAAGCAAGGTAATACTGTCAAGTGTCAAATAAACTTTTCGGGATATGAATTACCTTGAACCTGAAATATAATTTAAATTTTTAATGTAACGATATTCAATTTGCATGTTATCTAGTCTTCAAAATTAATTCATGTCAAACAGTGAGATCTACTTGGTTTTCTTTTTCATTTTCAGTACTTCAGGGCGAAATTGGTATTTGCTTTCATTTTGCTTTTATCTTTTGTTCTTATTTAATGATTTATTTTTTCATGATATTCTCGTGAAAAAGTGAAACCAATATATAAAAATAGAAAATAGCAAATCTTTTGTTGACTTTACCTTAAAAATGAAGAATTGGTTTATGTGAAGGAAAGATTGAAATATATATATTCTTATTTTCGTTTTTTTATTTTCACTATTTATCTAACAATTTTGAGAACAAAAGCAAAGACATGCCTGAAGTTTTCAATTTTAAGTTATGTAATCGCAATTTCGATGCATCCCTAATATGCTCACTTCAATTTGCACTAATAAATCATTTGGTTCAGATTAGTTTTCAAATAGGCTTCTGTGATTAATATTTATGTTTCTTCCTTTCAGGCTTATCTTCAAATGTGAAAGGAAAGCTACATGGAATGCAAAAGATACTATCTTGATCCGATCGTTATTAGAAGTACCAGAAATTAAACTGAGGACTAACAAGTGGATTATGGATTGTTACTATTCCTTGATGAAATTTTCTGCTAACAATTTTGTCTTGGTGATTCAATTTTTTGAAAAGCTTTCAAGCTTTATGGGTCATCAAAATTCCTATGTTTGGTTTTTATACACTTTTCATTGTACTAAGAGGATTACTAAGTTTCTTAAAGATCGGATTAGGAAATTAGCCCCTCAAAAATACACTTGACACGAGCTTAGTTCCTAAGAGATTTGTTATATTTTCACCCATAAATACATTTGATATTTCATCTTTGAAAGATAATGTCTATTTGATCCTCTTTTTCTGGTTAATAACAAACTTTTCAGGAGTATAAGGCTATATATTTAGGGTCTTAAATATACTCATTTTGTTAGGTTTTAGAACATCAAAAAAAAATTTTGCTTTAATAAGTTTCTATAGAATACCTATATTTTGGTTTTAGTCCCTATGAATTTGAAAAGTTGGACATACAACACATTCTCTATGTTGATAGGGACAGAAATCTCCCATGTTCAAAAACTTATGAATAGTTAGGATAAAAAGACGAAAAAAGTCAAAGAACTGTATTGTCCAAACAAGCCTAGAAAAGCCTCAACTTTGTACAGTAATTCCGCATTAGTCACATAACAGCATTCATCCTTCATACACACAGAAAATAAAGAAGAAAAAGTTTATGCTTAGAAATAAACCAATAATACACACATACAAAACAAAAATGGAACCTACAAGTTGTAACCATCAACACCCAAATCCCTGAGCGCATCAGTGGCAGCATCCTTACAATTAGCATGTGTTTGCTTGGCCTTCCTAATGTATTTCTCAACTCCGTTATTAAGCAGTAAGGTCCTGTCCAAAGGGAACTTTGTTAGTGTCTAACTATGAACACTATCACAGAAAGAAAGAATCACTTGCATTATTTAGTTAAATGTCTTGCATTATTTACAAAACTTGCCTGTTCTCGGGATTTCTTACTACTAGATTTCTGATCATAAGACAGGAGTTCCTTTGCATTTGGGATGCTGCAGGGAATTCCTGCATGGCCTGAATAGCAAGGTCACCAGCACCTGCTTCAACAGCACGGGCTGCATTTTCTGGAGATCTTAAAGAAAGCACAGAAATGATGGACATAATCTGCACCACAAATAAAAAACAGATAAAATGGAAACATTAAGATGGATGATATGGTACAAAAACAAGTGTATCAGGAAATTTATTGATAGGAGTCTCTGCAGGATATGCCCTGGATTCTATAAATACTGGCAATCATAAGGATCAAATCTATCAGAAGACAGGAATCTGCATAGTAAATCTGAATTTCAGCATTTCTTTCCATGTTTCAAAAGCAACTGGAAAATCAGTTAATTCACATGCTTTGGAGTTTGGATTAATAAAGCCATGGCCCATGGAAGCAATATAAGCCATTATATAATAGACAAGTAAAATCATTTGGAGCACGACAATTAATAGTTTGAACTATTTTACACAAGCTCTCAACAGAAATTGCAGGTTTGTACCTCTTGCAAAACAGAAGGGTCATCATTAAATCTGGCGGAAAGTTTGATTAGCTTATCCATCCCACCTTTCCCAACAATTTCGCTTTTATTTGTATCACTTCCTGCCAGCTGATTAATTAAAAATTAAACAACAAGGTGAGTCTTTAAACAATAAAAAAGAATGATCTTACATTCAAAGTTAGAAAGATGTTTTGCTTAAGTTACCAATATGTTCAAAGCTGGTGTAGTGTGAAAAATGGCAATCATGTAGCTTATGTATAATACTTTAAAATTTTCATTTTTTTAAAAGAAACAAATGCAAGGACATCAATGTTATAACAGACTCAGCTCCAAGAGAAGAAACATTCTTTTTCAAAAATATAAATATAAATACTAAAATAAACTTAGGGTGAAATGCTTTCAACATATACCTTCGAAAGTAATGAGCAACACACTTTGGCAACAGCTTTGTTGCCTTGCTCACCACTGTCCTCTATACATCTGAGTATTGCATCAATACCTCCTATTTCAGAAATGGATTTACATATTTCATCCTGCAACATAAAATATAAATACTCAAGAACATTAGCACAAGAGAATGCATAATTGTGTCTCAGTTTGAGATGTTAGTCAGTCTACTGTCTACTACAACATAGCAACTCCAAATATTGAAAAACCATATGCATATAATGAAGCAAAATCAAAGCCATAGATTGATCGATGATTCCAATGCACAAGTTCTATTTCTATCTTGTCAAATGTGTCCATTTATCCAACAAATCATCTTTTGTCTTGCATCACCAATCTTACATGTTTGAAGGGAAATCTTCCCTTAAGCTTGAGTAAAATCTTTATAATAATTCACAAAAAAGGAATGCCAAAAAAATAAATAAACAAAATAAAATAAAATTGTAGCAACTTAACCCTTGGAATTATACATTCATATTCATATGCAAAGACAGTGAACATAAAAAGATTATGGGCTTTCAACGGGAATTTTGAGACAATCAAGGATAATGATGACAATTTTGTAGGACCAGTCACCCACAAATATCACCTAAAATCACCCAACTGAATCATTATGATTTAACAGAGATTTTCCCTTAGCTCTTTAAACAATCTCAATAATGCATAATTGATATAGGATTAGATTTTAATTCACTTACATTTACAGCAATGGCCTTTAAAGTGATGCATGCTGAAACTAGGTCAGGGGAGCTCAGTCCTGCACGCAGAGAATCCACAAGAGCTCCTGCAATACCAATCTTTGCAAATTTTCTTGCATAACCATAGACCTGAAAATGGAATGTAGAAGATACTTTTAGTCATGATATAGCATAATAAAAACCTGAATTTAGGAGAAATGGAGAATCCCCATTTACTAGTCACAAAATTATGTTTCTAAATGGACAATTCTATGAACACATGAACTTACTTGTGAAGCTACAACTCGAGTATCATCGGGTGTTAACAATGCGCGAATAGCATCATATAAATTTGGAATGCATGTGTTCTTATGTGTGGACAATATCTCCATGATTAGCTCATCAATTTTCAACTCCATGAATGATTCCTTGAGAATCTCATCACCAGTTGCTGCTGAAGCCACAACGCCGAATCCACTATTTAAGACATGTACATTTTGCTTGTTATGATTTAGGAAATCAATTATCATCCTTGGTCCATGGCTGATCTTAAATGTTCCTGTACTTTGAACATCTGCAGTGAAGACTATACTTTATAAAATCCGAAGCATTCCAAGTATTGAATCAGGTTCAAAATGCAAAGAAAAGATGGGCTCACCATGAAGCAAAGCTGTGAAAGCATTGAAAGCAGAAAGAAGTGGCGCTTGAGAGGTAGAAGTAGGAGTAGCAGCGGGGATCTTAGAACAAAGAGAGCAGAGCAACTCGACGGCACCGTTCTTGGTAGCAATAGCAGCATTGGCTTTGTCTTGAGCACACAAGGCTGTAAGGTCATCAAAGGACAGCGCCATCTGAGTCAAAACGACGTCGTTTACGGGATCGCGAATCTCAGAAGAGAGTTGCTTGAGCTTATCGAGGCAGAGTATGAGGGGACTAGTCTCCCCCGGAAGGGAAGTGATGATACCGGAGAGGTTGACGCCTTGGAGAGAGAGGGTTTGAATGGCGTCTTGGAGGGCGTCGGATGGGTCCATTCCAAGGTCGTCGATGTTCTCTTTCACCATCTCATCGAATGCTTCTTGCGAGATCCTACGAGCCATCGCTACTCACAAAACTTTATCAAGGGTTTGCTTTTGCTAGATGAAAATTAAAACAAGACAAGACAACATGTTTACTAACAAATGTATGAAATTTCATTATATGTTTTAAGAAAATATACATGAATTTTAGAATTCTCTTATGCTTATACCAATGATATTTCACATGTTTTTAGTTGTTGAGTTATAAAGTGTGTGATTCCTGATTAATCACATTTAGGGGTTACTGTAATTAAAGATTGGGCAAGTTACCATTATGAATGGTTTGGGATTCAATATTATCAATATACACCAAAATCAATTATATGATCAGAATGCACCAAAATGAAATTTTCATGAAATTCGTGGCACCCTGCCACGGATTCAATTTTACACAGAATCCGTGCATTCTGGCTAAATGAATTGAGTGCTATGACCCTGCCACAGATTCTGCTTTAATCTTTTTTTTTTTTTTGCAAGTTATAAGTGTGGTTTTGTTGATTAATAGCATTCACCTTTAGGTTTTAAGTTGTTATTCTTAAATATAGCTGTTAAAAATAGAAAACCAGCGAAAAATTATCTAACAGAAGCATAAATAATATAAAAAGGTTCCGTAACTAAAATACATAAGTATGTACATAAAAGAAGAAGAAAAATAAGGGAAAAAAATGTGTACATCAACGAAGAAAAAAAAAGAAAAACCAATTCTAAATATGGCCTTCGGTGCCGCAACCTCGACGACGTGGAACCCTGTGGCCCCGACCACATGCTAGTGGCTGATCTGGATGCTCTGCTGGTGCGGGTGACGCGGGTGGAGTCGGCATAGATGCAGGCGCTATGAATGGCATCTCCCAGGATGGACTTGGCATGTGTGCTGATGGAGGAGTGCCACCAAGTGCCATGAAGGCCTGTGATGGACCGGATACAGGCTCGTTCAGGTCCAAATGAAACTAAGAGCCATCAAATTGTGTGACATCATACTGGGTGCCGTCAAAATCTGACCTGTAACCACCATCGCCTGGCATCAGTATCTGGTCTATCATCTGTTGAAACCCTAGGCTAGAAAGCCCGTCCAGCCACGCCTGCGACGGTGAGGCAAGAGTCGAGGGGATCTCAGTCCCCTAGGTCTAAGGGGTCGAGGGGACGTCAGCTTGCATGCTCGTTCTCGCATGATGTGCATGACTGGTGCTGGCACCACCCTGACTCTGCTATGTAGGTGATGTGTCGGGGGGGGGG
>JASCZI010181418.1:42034-82373 GCA_036250425.1 Stylosanthes scabra
CCTACGCATCGTCAGCCATCAAGTCATCCAACCACTAACAGTCCCGAGCTGTGTTCGTCGTGCCAATCATCATCCTCCTTGCCGGTCGCCTGTTATCCGGAACATCTTCCACTTGAGTCCGCTGTGGGTGTGGAGCGGACTGTCTCTGTGTGACATCGACCGGGATATCGTCAGCTGGTAGCAGATGGAATGGGCCAGCGGGGACTAGGTACCTCTTCCCCGCGAGGAACCACCAGCGAAGGAAGTCTGCAGAGGGGCCGGAATCCTCTGTCTGTGCAACCTCATACAGCTGGGCAAACCTGGATGCCCATAAACCGTGCCAAATCTGATACTTCTTATGCCACCACTGATCACTCCCCCGTTCGTCCTTCACATGCAGGAAGTCGATGTTGAGACCGATGAGAAGCATTCTGAACCCCTCCAAATTGCAGGATCACCCGATCTACCTGGTGCCATTCGATGGTTCCGAATTATATAAGTGGGACGATCGAAGTCCAAAGGGCCTGTGGTCGGGCTGCAAGATGGAAGGGTGGACAACAGCCACGACTGCATCCACCAGATACGGCAGACAGAAAAATTGCAGCATGAAAAACAATTATAAGGCAAATATGCAAAAATATTTTAATCCTAAAATCAAATGAAAAATGCGTAGAATGCTACAAGTACAAAATTATTAAAACGAATCTCACGAAGGGTTATCATATCAAGCTGCCTCTTGGATGTATCACTCGCGGCTCCTTCTCATCGAAGGTGGGTAGATACCTCCCCACCTAATAATAACACAAAAAGATAAGAAACAGTGCAACATAAAGTAATAAATAAATAAAATTGAATCTTGCATAAAATAAACTAAATTGTGTTACTTGGAGGTCAACGACCAAACAAAGGCATCGAACCCATAAGGTCTAAGGATCGAAAACTGCCAGAATATCCAGCTCTGCAGCAGATCCAACAGGCCTGCCAACTAGACGACGTTCCTGTTGGTTGCTCGGTACAGACTCCTGTACAGCCAGGAAAGAACTGCACATCCCCAGCTGTATTGACCGAGGTCATCAATGCGCTCGACAAAAGGGAGCCAATGGAGGTGAGCCCGGACTGCAGTCTTATCCCCAAAATGAGCGGTCGATAGCAGCATCATAATGTAAGCTCTGGCATGCTTGACGACTAGCTCCTCGCTGGGATCATCTGGGAGCGCTCCGAAAGTGTGCTTGAACCATGTGAAAGTCACCGTGCAAGCATCTCGATCGCCTGCTGGGGTTAGCTCATCGAACATCTCCTCGAACCACTCCCACCGGGGTCTCCCTGTCCCCTCTGGTATAAGCGTCTCAAAGTCCCACAGACAGCCACTAACAGGCTCACCGTCGATGGGGAGACCCAGCTAGTATGCAACATCCTCGAGGGTGACGGTGTACTCGCCCCAAGGCACGTAGAACGAATGGGTGTCGAGTCACCTCCTCTCTACGAAGGCACTGATAAGTGGCTCATCAACCTTGAACCAGTAGTCAGTCAGGCGTGCAACCGGGAGCAACCCGGCCCGCTCCACGTACGGTTGAACCCGTGGATCTAGGTCCATCGCGACTTGCCTACGCATGCTGATGATACACCTAATAGGCTGCATTGAATATGAACGACTATTACTCAAGTAATAAGAAAAAAAATATTAATAGTGAATATCTAAGACGCTATAAAATATTAATAGTAATTAAACCATAAACCCTAAATTCTAAATTAAATGAGCCTAACAAATAATTCATATGTAACACAACAACTTTAATTAAATGCAATTAAAAAAAATATTAATCGTAATTAAACCTAATAATTAAACCCTAAATCCTAAATTAAATCTTAAACCCTAAACCTAAATTAAATGAGCCTAACAAATAATTCATATTTAACATCACAACTTTAATTAAATGCAATTAAAAAAAATAACATGGCTAACATCGGTGTTAACATTATGTGCGAAATGGGAAATCCCGTCGAGCTGGTACATGATATCTCTGTCGGCAGCAGCAATTTGCTCGAGCGTTGGTTGTGCCATTGGATTTTGCTCTCACTTCTCTCTATACTTTCTCTCTCTAAAAACCAATAAATGAGAGTGCATGCAAATCCAAAGACCTTGCCATGGAACTTATACCATTCCTTTAAGCTGAATTTGTGGCAGGATACCACGGATTCTGACTTAATTTACATTACTCAGAATCCGTAACAGGTCCCATGGGTTCACGTTGAAGCAAATGGTCAGAATCCGTGGCAGGGTCCAACAGATTCTAGAAAACCAAGGACCCTGTCACGGATTCTATACAAATAATGGTTTGGTGCAAAATGATCATATATTTGGTTTTGGTGTATATTGATAATATTGAAATGAGTTTGTTTTAATACGATAACTTGCCCTTAAAGATTAGTTATTACAAGTGTAAAAGTATATGGATGGTTAGCAAGTATGAGGGAAGGCTTGATAGACTAAAGTTGTAATTCAAGCCAAAGAGGTGCCTTGTTGATGACGTCGAAAGTATTGTCCAACAGGGGAGAAAGCATAAAGCCTATGTTGGTTATGAATGGAGCAAGTGAGAAGAGAATGAGCCACCAAAGATGGAAGCATGCGTTCAAGCCTGCTAGCCATCTCATTGTGTTGGTTTGGAAGCTTAGAGGCAATTTCAGAGGCACTCATTCCTAATGATGATGATGATGATATGATATCAAATCAAACGAGTTCATATCAACAACAGCGTTCAAGATTGCACTAAACACTTGATAACATGCTAATGAACAAGCTTTCATCAATGCACCATTATGATCATCATCATCATCATCCATCTTCCAATTACTACTACTCCAACTCATACTGCTAATACTTTAATTTACTCCTTATATTAACTTAATATATATTACGGTCTACATACATACATATAAATAATAAATAAAAGAAGTGAAAGTGAAAATCATTTAGAAATAGAGGATGGAGGAAGTACTAGGTATGTAGCCGGGTACTGTACGTAGTACTACCTAGTAGCTATTAATTTGGCATACCAAACTATCCCCCTTAATAAAAAGGGAACAGTCTCAAATAAAAAACGGAGAGAAAATAGCAGAGAAGCAGAGCTTGAGAGAGAGTGGAGGGATCTGTGAGAGAGATGGATGACGAGAGCCACCGATTGAAAAGACACCGTTGATGCCGTCATCGTCGCTGAAGAAGACGAGAGAAGGAAGATGTGAGCAGTGAAGGGAGCAGTGCGGTGTGAGTGAAGGAAGACGTGAACAGTGGAAGACGGAGCTATGAAATCAAATCGCGTTGTCACTGGATTGTCTTCTTTTTAGTTTAAATTCCCTGTTTTCTTTCTTTGAAAAATTTCATATTTGCTTTCTGTTCTTCAGTTTCACTTTTGCTTTTAATTTTGAATTTGAAAGGACTTGATAGAACAGTTTTGTCTTTATTTTTTAAGTTGTTTGGATATTGATCTGTTCTAAGAATTCCTCCCATTTACGCACATTGTTTTTCTATTTGTGTATGTGTGCCCATTTGAGTATGTTTGGCGTAGCACTGTTCTTATTATTACAGTCTTTTATTCACCTTTTTCACCTTATACTTGGCATTCATGAGTTAATGCCACAGATAAGTAGAAAAATCTATTTCTGCATGGCTGAATGCCATAGTGACATTGGAATAGACTAATTTAAATCAAAATATTTTTTGGAGTTAATCACCAAAATTACCTATGAACTTTTTGTTCCTTGATTTGTCACGTTTTAATAAAATTGAAGGTAATATTGAGGGGTATATTTGTCGTTTTCAAAATTCAGGAGCATTTTTGTCAGTGACTTAAAAATTCGATGGCAATTTTGGTAGTTAACCCTACCTTTTTTCTATGATTTCACTTCTAAACTTATTCTTGTGTGTCTGAGAAGTGTTTTCTGATGAGGTATTCGAAATCCTGTGGAAGTTTATATTGGTCAACTCCCTGAAGCAAGACTTAATGGCATCAATGTCGTTGTTAGTAGGGAAATTATACCGAAATGGTTTCTTTTCATTAAGTCTTTCTGTTCCTTGATTTATCTTTGCAGTTTAACTTATGGCCATTTTGACAAGCAAACTAAATCATTTAATTCGGTTAGCAAGTTAAGAGGACAATCATGTGGACCAAATGAACTTGTGGTGCTTAATCATTGTGATATGTAAGGGGTGCATTGGAGTTTTTGGTGCTTTAAATTTTTGCAATTTATCAATATTGGGCATGAAACATATAATTTGATTAAGCGACATGGTTTCTATCTGCACAAGGAGTATTTGCATTCATCTAGTGTCTTTTTTTTCGTTTCCCCTTAATAAATAATATAGAACTTTTATTGATGGTTAATTCTAACATGTATACCATGGATGGATAATTCTATACATACCTTTTCATTAGTTTACCCTTTGTATATATTCTGCAACTTGAGTTTCTTACCCTCTTTAATTTTCGAATAATGAGGCAAATGTGTGATAAGAACTTATAAGCTAATGTTAAGAGGTATGTATATACATTAGCTTGGGACAACAATACTGCATGGATATTTTCATTTAAATGTAGATGTGATTCATTTGATCTTGGTGGCAATGTCGAATGGATTATAGAGCTTTGGTTGTTGTGGTTGAATGGAGGAATAGTTTGGATGATCGGGAATCAAGGGGAACTCGTAAGCAAATATATATCATAGTCATTACTCATTAGATGTTTGTGTGTATTAGGTGGAGTTCTCTATCCCCCTTAATAAAGAGCGGATAGTAACAGTCCTTTTAGGTGACACGTGTGGAACTCATAGTAATTGTCCACCTGATCTAGCAATTTGAGGGTGTATGCAAATTGAGACCGCTTGCAGATGTAGGGCTTATTTCTCTAGTATTCGTATCGTACACAAATTTTGAATCAAATAGGCAGCTGGTAACACAATCCAGGCTCACTGAAAATTCACACACATTTTCCATTAGAGAAATGAAGAAAACGATGAATCTGAAGGCGGAGGTTGACTCCAGAACGCCGAATTGGAACTTCAACGTGTAATCCAAACGAGGTGTGGTACGTTGACATGTTCCTGCAAGATAGCAAGGTGAGTACTTTCATTGTTATATTGTGAAAGTTCGAGTCTTTGCTCTGTTTATAGCGGGTCTGAATGGCAAAGGTTTCGTTTTTCGGTGTTTTGCAGGGAGAATGGCTGCACGAGGTGCTTCTCGGTGCACTGGTCACTGAAGAAGACGAGAGAGAAGAAGATGCGAATAGTGATAGAGGGAGAAGTTTAACATTGATGCCGACGCTGTGTTCTCGGAGAAGGAGATGGGAGTTTCTGACACTTTTATTCATGTATTCAACTGTATTGATTTCATTAAACTGAACATAGCAATACCTCTTTATTCACCTGCTGAATGATAAATTTATAACAGAAGAATTTTGGCCAAATGATTAGAAACCAATAACATGCAATTATAAAGTAAATTGCAACATCATTTGTGCTTATCTGGTGTGAACCCATGAAGATTACTCCTGCTTTGTTTTTCTAATAGTACTACCTTGCCTTTGTGAATATAAATTTGTGAAATTATATTATCACAAACTTTCAGTTTAAATAATAGGCCCTAATTATTTTGATATCTAACTTGGGTTCTTATAATATTCGATCTTGAATTATTTTAATGTTTTTAATACACGTTCTCTCTTCTTTAATAGAGTTAGGAGCGATGGATTGCATTTGAGACACTAGGTGACAGAGATGTTCATTCCTCAGATTTCACTGGTCAAATATGTGGCCCAATTGCAACATCCTTGAATGAATCAATGTTTCGATTAATGATCTCAAAGTCACGTCACTCTAACGGGGAATTTCACTAGTATAATTCCTGTTATTTTTGTCATTAAACACTGAATTGGATTAAATACACTTGCAATGGAATGTGCACATATAGCAACAAAATTGTGAGATAACATCTACAAGGCATCCATAACCTCCAACTGCCACAACCTAGAAACAATAATACAATAACGCATTAAGGATAAATAAAATAAGAAACATTTCGGGTACATCATGGTTTATGGTTCACAAGTCATGAATACAACAAGCTTGAGTTGACCACACTGCAGTAAGTTTTTGAATCAGAACAAAAACCTATCCCTGCATGATGTAAGGAGACAGAAAAAGCTGATGAAGGCGCGTATTTGTGAAAGGATTGCACCATTCACGTCAAAGCGATTGAGTAGAGGATCTACACCAACTACCAAAATCTGAAAGAGTTAAGACCCATTTGACAAGCTCATAAGCCCAAAACTGCAGGACATGCAAGGCATCTAATTCTACTTCCCCCTTCAACCAAATTAAAAAGAACGAAAGAAAAACAATTTAACAGCACATCTTTGCTAAAATTGGAACTCACATTCTATTCCTAAGAATCAGAAGCAACTTCTTCAAACATGACCTCATAATCTTTGCAAGCTTTGCGCAAGCATCAAGGAAAAGCTGCATTCCCTGCATGCAAAAAACTAGAATGTCACTGGTAGCTCGTTTCATTGCAATTAATAATTATGTTAATATGAGAGTTTCTCTAACTAGAACAAAACAAAATAGCAACGGATCAATCCACAAAAAAAGAAACCTTGGCATTTGCCAAACGTTGTTCTTGAAAAACAATAACATAAATAGGCATACCTCATTTATCTTTGGGGGTGGACCATTACCCAGTAACTGTTAATTGAGTAATTTCATAGCGAGAAGGCATGCATGTAATCATCAAGCTTCCATCTTGGGAGTTTTCTTCCTCAAAAACAGGATCGATGACATGATTCTTACTGAGATGCAACTGCAATCATTAAAACATAAAGAAAACGAAAAACAATTAAGAATGTCTAGCAGAAGATAAACATGTTAAATAAACAAATAAATCTGTTTAACAACACAAGAAACACGTGATTTTTGGGTTAATCAAAACTAATTAGATCGCAGAAGATCAAGTTCTATAGTAAATCAAAATTTCAAGACAAAGTTTATAATAGACACAGCTTTAGCACCAAAGAAGCAGGTATAAATGCATCAGAACTGCAAATGTGAGCAAGATTCATACCACTGATGCAACATGGTCATACATCATTATTGCAGCATCAGCCAGGGCAAGGCTAGCACATGATATGACAACTGGGAGATCACCTTCATAAGTCATAATAACATTGATGATTCAAAACTAGCAAACAAAACATATTTTGTACAAACATCTCAATTAAATTACATCTCTAACGAGTTCAAATTTCATTAGTGACTCTCTCTGCAAAAAAACATTGTGTGCTCCCCAACGACCTATCTTCTCTCCGGCCACCTCCGCTTCGCTTCGAGCTAGACGACACACCCTCCCTCTCCATTTTTGGCCAATTATGGAAGGATACAATATGCCTCTACGTTTTGGGAACAAGAACCCTAATTTCAATGTTGGGTTCATCCAGAAAGAAGAGTGCGACGTTGTTTCGGTAGTGCTGCATGCCACAATGCCACTCTGGCTACGTTAGGTCCATCTCAGCACCGTTTCTGTCCACCTCAGCAACTTCTGTTATGAATTAAATAGGCTGATTTACGGAGGGGTTGGCTCGTCCACTAAATGAAACGGTCGGGGACGTATATGCATGTCCCAATTGTCAGGAGCGAGTTGTCCATTTTAAAGAAAGTCAGGGTTCATATATCCTTTTCCCAAAAATCTAAATTGTGAGAAAAATCCATATAAGCATGGACTTGACGGGATATTATGGATAGTATGATATGATATGATTAATCGACAAAATATATTTTTTTAAAGAATTAATCGACAAGATATTAACAATTACTAAATTAGTCAAATAATAAAATTCGTAACAAACAAAATAAATTAAATTTAAAATTGAGTAAATAACCAAAACCGACCATGAAAGATTAAAATACTGTTAGAACTAGTCACCAATGATTTAAATAAACTTTGTAACCATCAATGATTATATACATTTGACAAATGTAACCAAATGTTAGATGACTGTTTTTTTTTTTAGGTGGGAATGTTAGATGATTGTTAAGTATCCTATATAGCATTAATTATTTCTATTTTCAAAATTAAAATATTATTAACTCATTTAATTTATTTTATTTTATAAATTAAAATACTAATAGGTGAAATTAGGTCTCTCTCTTTTTTTTGAAACATTCAAATAGTGAGAGAGCAGTTTCGCGCGAAGCAAAGAGACGGTCAGAGTGGTGATTTGCAGCAATAGGTTACGCCATTGATAGACTTTCTTCCCAACCAACTGAACGGTGGAGCCGCTCACCGAAGAAGAGGAATAGTCGCATTTGGAGGTCGCGACGTTTGTGATTCTGAAAGGTAAATAATTTTTTCTTGTTACATACTAATGTATGGCCTGATTCCATGTATGCATTTGTTTGTGTTTTATGTTTAGGTTTTGTAATTGGAACAAAGAATACATCTTTTCTTGTGATTTCACAAAAACGAAGGTCAAATGGGCAAATTTTGAATCTCATTCTTTAATTTAACACACGTAAGATTCAGGATTTGGATGTTACTGTTTTTGAAGTTTTGGCAAAAATGGAAAAAGAAATATGAGTTGCTGACTATATAATATACATGCGTATTTAAACTTTTTCTTTTTTTAAAGAAATTTGATGATTTAGTGCTATTAGGATTAGATAAAGAATTCTTCTAAAAGCTAATATTTTATTTTATTATGTATAGATGACAAGTACTCATATTACACTGGTCATTCATCACGGTGGGAAGTTTAATAATTCAAATGATGGAAAGGTTCAGTATGTTGGAGGTGAAGTTGAAGAAGTCAAACGGGTCAATGTTGAAACACTTTCCAATATTTTTATGAAGGTCACCTTACATCAATTGGGTACACAGGGGTAAGTGAGTATTATCGGCTCCAACCTGGCAAGCAGCTCAAAGATGGGTTGAGGTTATTGAGGTCAACTATATGCAGGGTTCTAGTACTGGAACTGCTACAAGATTTTGGCAATATATGCCAACTCCAGGAATTGGAGCACCATCAAGAGGATTATCAAGTGGCAGCAGCAATTCTACACCAAATTAGGACCACAAAGTTGTTTTGTTATTTTGCTTTATAAGTATGCTTTATAAGATGATAAAACAGTTGGAGTTTTAATTTAGTATTTTGTTATGTTAGTACTTATGCATAAACTAGAAAAAAATCAAATATTCAGTGCTTACAAGTTGAATACGTTGTTGGAGTCTATTTTTTATTTTCAATGGATTACTATTCTAATTAGATTATGTTGGTTTGCTCTTATTATCAAATTTTCATATTGTACACGAGAATGCATAAACAATTTCATTCTATTTGATTAAAGGGTCCAAAATTAGAACAGAATGAATAAAATTTTCTTTTATTATTTTTGAATGTTTCAAAGAAAAGGGATAAAGGAAATACATAATTTCACTTATTAATATTTTAATTTTTAAAATCAAATAAATTAAATGAGTAAATAATATCTTAAATTTAAAAATAGAGATAATTAATACTATATAGGATACTTAACGGTCATTTATTATGGTAATTATCAACAATTAACATTTGGTTACATTTGTCAAATGTATATAATCATTGATGGTTACAAAGTTTATTTAAATCATTGGTGGTTAGTTTTGTCAGTATTTTAATCTTTCATGCTCGGTTTTGGTTATTTACTCTTTAAAATTTTAAATTAGATATTAGATTTACAATTACATTGAACAAACAAAATAAATTAAATTAAATTTTAGATTTACATATCAAAATTGGGAATAATGGTTAAATTAATTCTTGAAAGATGGGCTGATAGTTATATTCGTCATTAAAAGATTTTAACAAAACTAAAGGACTAAATGATTAATTTTTAAATTTTTTATAGATTAATTTGATTGATAAAATCTTTTGAAGACGAATATGATTATCGATCCATATTTCAGGGACTAATTTGACCATTAACCCATCAAAATAGATTCTATATAATATAAATTAACAATGTAAACCAATATTATTATTTGACCAGAAACTCATATGGCATTCCTCCTTCTCCATTGTAAGAGATCTCAGATTCGAATCTCATCTAAGATTCCAAAAATTAAAAATTTTACTTATAACGTGTTGAAATTGTTATGCATTTTCTTCATATTTATATATTATTATTTAGTGATAATTTATGAATTTAAAATTGGAATTATTTTTAAGATACTGAGAACACTTGTTATATCATTATTGGTTAGTGAAAAAAAGAAGAGTTATATCTTTATTGATTATTTAAGGTTGGTATTGAGATTTGTTATGTATATTGAACATTTATTTTTTAATTTACAAAACTGAAAACTCAATCAAATCCGAACTACAAGGCAAACATTCATAATTTATTTGGTTGGTTGAAAATGGAAAAAGGAAAATTAATTAAGAATGAAAAATTACGGAAAAAAGAGTTTGCTGATTTGACAAACAAATAGGAAATTAAATTAAATATATAAAGCATGACTAAATTTTATGTTGATTTCAAATATTTTTTTATATTTTATAAAAAAAATTTATATAGAATTTAGATCTCAATCAATTCATTCTTAACCTCCTGAATTAGGCTCCACGTAAAATGTCACAGCTCCTACCATATATTACCAAAAAGAAATCAAAGATCCCACTTGTACATTGTTTGTGACCCAATATTTAATATCATCTCACTTAACAGTACATTTGCCTGTTATTTTTGTCAACTGCGAAATTCGATTAAATGCACTTGCAATGGAATGTGCACATATGGCTACAAAATTGTGAGATAACATCTACAAGGCATCCATAACCTCCAACTGCCACAACCTGGAAAGAATAATACAGTAATGCATTCAGGATAAATAAAATAAGAAATATTACAAGTCATGAATGCAGCAAACTTGAGTTGACCACACTACGGTAAGATTTTGAATTTTGAATCAAAACAAGTACCTACCCCTACAGGATGTAAGGAGACAGAGAAAGCTGACGAAGGCGCACACTTTATTTGCGAAAGGATTGCACCATTCATGTCAAAGCGATTGAGTAGAGAATCTGCACCAACTGCCAAAATCTGAAAGATCAGACACAAATTAGTCGTTTAGAGTTCAAGACAGCAAGGCAGGGGAAGGGGAACCAAAGGGATATGCAGGCTAGCCAACTCACTTGGTTGCTGTCAAATATCATATCCTGCACAGAAGCATGAGTTGAAATCCTTGATAAGCACTCTGAAGCAGGAAGGTTCCAAATGGATATATTTCGTCCACTACTGCAGGCCTGTGGAATGATGACAATGGTCCCTTAACCATTCAAGGAAGCAAACAGCAATAACAAGATACATAATAGTTTAAAAAGGGTTATTTTATGCAACAAAATGTGACTGTTATTATTAATAATGAGTAAATTGACAAAAACGCACACGAAAAAATTTATAGTGGACAAATGTACACATAAAAGATTCGAAGAGACAAAAATACACATGCCGTGTGTACTTTTGTCCATTGTTAATTCAGAGTAAATGGATAGCATGTGTACTTTTGTCTATTGTTTCGAATCTTTCATGTGTACTTTTGTCCACAATAAAATCTTTCGTGTGTGCTTTTGTCCATTTACTCATTAATAATAGAAAGTTTAGTAACAAGTAGCAACAATAGCATTTATGTAACAATAATTATGCAGAATGAGGAATTGCATCACAACTAGGAATTATGGGAAACCAAGTACCAAGTGAGTGTTAACTTATCCTACGTCAATACTAATATGAGCTAGCTCATGATTTTTAAAATATAAGCACATTAATTAAGTGTAAAATCATTATCTAAATATCTATCCTCATAACATGATACCAACTGCAACTATTGGTAACCTAGTAAGTGATCAACGACATTTTGTCTACAAATTCATATTTTTCACTAGATTCGCACGGGTAGACCAATGAGGAAGGAACGAGGAAAGGGAATAATGAAATCTTACCAACCAGCTCTCACTTGCATCTAATGCAACAGAGCCAACCCATGAAACATATCCTTTTGTGTTCAAATCTTTTGAAGGATCAATGACTTTGATACACTTTCCACTTTTGCAATCTAGTATGTATATAAGCACAAAAACAAAAGTATCAGCCAAAATTCTGCACAAATATATTTATTATTTAATGAACCAAATAATTTACAAAAAAAAAAGTATATCTCATTTACCCCAAATTCGTGCAGTCTTGTCCTCTGAACCAGTTATGATCTGAACATTCGTTTAAAAAATAATAAAATAAAAAAGGGAGTTAAAACAATTCAAGACTACAGTCTACATACAATGGGATGACAATTCTTAGCAGCAGCAGTGATGTTTAGCATCAGATTTTAAAATACTAGCCCATGTATTCCTTAATATGTCAAGTCTAGAAGTGCATTTGCACTCAGTCCAAAAAGCTCCAAAAGTCCATATCTCATTCAATTTTTGTTCAATAAACAATAGAATGATAAGTAAATTATTGAACTCCATATTATCTATCCACTCTATTAGAACTAGCAATACCACTATGAGCACTCATTTTCCTCTTACATCCACTGTTTTGATCTTTAATTGCCTGAAGAAAGGTATGTGGCCCTTTATATTCATAAATATGGACACAAAAAAATAGGTCATAAGCACCAAGTTGTTTTTTTCTTTTCAATAAAAATTTGGAATATTATTACAGCAAAATGGATAAAATGATCCCCAACTAGTGAAACTGACAGAAGTCATAAGGTTAAGACTCAGGACCTGATTGGATGAGTTGCGAGCAACTATACAGTGCAAGTAGTCCGAGTGCCCCTTAAACACCATTTTCACTTTACCAGTTTCCTAGAGCTCGCAAGGGAGAACAGCAGATACAACAAATAAATCAATTCATACCAAAAAACCTCCAAAACAAAATTTATATTCACCTCTCACAAATACATACCACATCCCAACAATATGCACAAGAATCACCGGAAGCAGAGAAAACAGATCCCCCCTACAATTGAATAAAGAAGCATGAACACACGATCAACGAAAAAACCATTATGAAAAAAGATATTCTCTTGAAAAAAAAAGGAAATATAAATTTATAAAAAAAAGAAACTTCTCCATTAACAACCTGAGAATTAACAGCAATAGCATTATTCTCAGGGACAGGGGAAAGTGCACCCCAAGGACCTCTGAAAGACAATAATAACAGCGCGATGTTAATAAGGGACAAGGGACAACGGGGAATGGGAGTAATTGATTAGAAGTGGATAACTAGCAAACATGGAGTATGCATTCTGTATAAGTTGAGAACTCACTTGTGTTGAGGATTTACCAAGTCAAGTATGGGTTTGATATTGCTTCCTGAAATAATAGGAAACAACATGATTGAACAATTCATCCATTCAAAGTTAAAAATGTGAGAGGAAAGTGGGGGAGGGGGTATCACACTGACACATCAATCCCCATTACTTATTTTAGGAATATAAAACTTGCAAGATCACATCAATCATCTCGATGGCTGTCACTCATTAAAAATTGTCATTCTATAGAGTGAAAATGCAAAATGGAACAATTAGAATAACAGGACTCTCATTGAATCATCAAAAGATCTAAGCAAAATTCCACCCAGAAGCACAACCTTGCGTGGAATCAACACTATTTGAATTTGCAAGTTCCTTCCACCTCCATCCTCGAATGAACCCATCATCACCACAACTGCAAGTCAAAGCTACCATCAACAGGTATTCAATTACATGCGACAATTGTCATGTTTAATTCACTATCAGCAACAGGTAGATGCAGACCAATATAACGTAATAAGATTAGAGCTATAACACAAATTTGAACCTCAACAACAGAGCATCTTCACCATCACCATAGAATTTGACATCATATGCAGGTCCATCATGCCCATGAAAGAAGCAATCCGGTTCAGCCAATAATCTGCGCCAATTACAATCCATAACAAAACACAGTTAACTCCAATAAACACAACCAGTAAAAAGTTAAATTAGCATAAAATCGCGATGCAAACTCACCTACCCGCATAGGCATCGGTATTATTTTTCTGCGGAAAAAGTTAGTAAAATAAATAAACTCAGAATCAAAAGTTCGAACTCCAACCAAATAAATAAATATATAAATACATAAAGGCATATGATGGTAAGAGGTAGGAGAGTGGCAACAAACAAGGTTGGAGATGCAGGAAGGGATGGAGTAGGAGGCGACAGAACCGTCGCTGGAGGCAACGACAAAAGAGTGAGGATTAGGGTTTAGAGGAGAAGGAGCCCAAGCTGTACGGAAAACGGTTCGGGTTTGGATCTCCCTCTCCTTGAGGAGGCGTTCTCTGTACACATTTTCGTCCCAGTCGGTTGCGTCGCCGCGCATTGTAACTTGCACCGCCGCCTCTTCTCGCCACCGCTCACGCGCCCCTTTTTTGGCATTAAAAATACGCACTATAGTTTTATATTTGGCGGGAGGCTGAATGCTAATGGAAATTTCAAGGACCTCAGGTGGCATTGTGGCAGAGAAAACTCCAACCTGAATTTTAGATGGCAGCAACCGGAATATATCGTATATCTGAATAACAAGGAAGCAGATGGTGGATAAAGAAATTATACAAATAACATAATCAAATCATTCATGATACAAAACTGATGGCCCAAAAAGGTCACAAGGTTGAACTGATTGAAAGGCAATAACATTAATCTTCAACAAAAATTTGTCACTAAAATAACACCATTTAATAGACAAAAGAAATATAAAATCTCAAAGTATGAAGTATAATTATAACAGTCAGGAGTAGAAAAAAATACAATCGATTAGATACAAGTAGGAATTAATGCTGGGTTTGGGTAAAAAATGCAATTTTGCATTGGATGATTAGGGATAACAACCAATAATAACTAGATAATAAACGTGAAAAATGAAAACAGAAGTAATCAAATAAAAAAAAGTACCTGGTCTTTGAAACCCCTTGAAAGCATTTCATCAGCTTCATCCAACACAAACATTTTAATGTGATCCGGCTGAAGTGACTGTCTGCGCAGCATATCAAAGACAAGACCAGGAGTACCAACAACAACGTGAACACCGCTAGCTACAATGCATTGATCTTCACGAGCACTGGTTCCTCCCACACAAGCATAAACCTTCACACCAAGATAATATCCAAGTGCCCGCATAACCTTCTCAATCTGCTGAGCAAGCTCACAGGTTGGTGCCAAAACCAAGGCCTGGCATTCCGTCAGGCTGTAGTCAAGTTGCTGCAGGATTCCAGAGCAGAAAGTTGCAGTTTTTCCAGTTCCAGATTGGGCCTGTTGAATAACATCAAGTCCCTTGCAGAATGGGACTATTCCCCTTTGCTGAATAGCTGATGGCTTTTCAAAACCTACAGAACAAATCATACTAGTTTTACATTCCAAATTTTCAAATAAAATTACATGACAAACAAATTAGTGGGACAAACAAGCATGGTAGTTTACACATAATACAGCAGAACAAATCGAACACCATGCTCAGTTCTATGTTGCCACTATACATTATTGATTAAATATATTTTTTCAAAAATATATTAAAGGGACTAGTAAAAATTTACCATAGGCATAAATGCCTCTGAGGAGATTCTCTTGCAAACCCATAGC
Organism: Stylosanthes scabra; assembly: GCA_036250425.1. Classification (NCBI taxonomy): domain Eukaryota; kingdom Viridiplantae; phylum Streptophyta; class Magnoliopsida; order Fabales; family Fabaceae; genus Stylosanthes; species Stylosanthes scabra. The sequence continues at coordinate 57,693 of JASCZI010181418.1, forward strand.
ATCAAAGCTATCGTACACTTCATCATATGATGTGAAGAAGTCCTGTCCATCAGCTGTGAGTCTGTGTATCCAATAGATGCAGAGTGAGCGAACAACACCATAAATCAAACCGAAAGAAAAAAAAAATGTTGGAATGATGGTAAGAAAAAGGGAGAAGCACTTACAAATCATTCATTTTAGCATCAAATTGACGAGCATCAAACTGTGTTCCCTCAGGTGCAGCTCCTGCCATGACTGCAACACCAACACAAACACAACAACAGAAACAATTATGCCACAAAAATAATTACGAGAATCAGCACCATAGAAACAATCTAATGGAAACCAAAAACATTAAAAATAAAAAAAATCGAATCAGCATAAGCTCTAACTGGAATAAAAAATCGATGGAATCACTTGTGCATACAAAAAGAGTTTTAGTTTTAAAGAGTCTCGAACCATAATATGACCCAAGCGTTAACTTGCATAAAACAACAGCCGCTCAATAATAACGAATAACAGCAAACGGCAAAAAAAAAGTATAGAGTTAATAGGAAGAGAGTAAAACAGTGGGAGAACAAGATCGTTGAATCAGAGAAGGATGGAATAGAAGAGATTCACCTGCGGATGATGATGATGTTGATGTTGATGTTGATTAAGAAGAAGACGAACACGAAGACGAAGACGTGTACGCAGTGAGGAGAGATAATCTTTATCTTTATAATATATAAAGGGAAGCAAGTCCCGTACAAGATTTCGGCACTGTTCTACACTGTGCTACACTGTGGAGAGATTGAGAGAACAATCATCGATTCCTGCACATTCAATAAGAATAAAATATTAAATTAAAAAATTCAATTTTTTTCCTCTCATTCCCTCCTGATCTGATCTCTCTCTAATTCACTTTTTTCCCCCTAATGCTAGGTTTCTACCGCTGATATAGTGATATGGCACCATTCAGTGCATGAGAAAAAGCAAAGTCTATCAACATTCAAGAGAAGGAAAATTATGGTTTCTTTCAACTCTTTCTTGCCTACATTCTTATCATTTAATCTCATTTAAATTTAAATTTAAATTTCTTAATAAATTAATTTTATGCAACGACAATAAGCATTGCTGCCAAAATGCAAATTATCAAGATGGTTGCTGTAGGTTTTGCTAATACAGGGTATTAAGATTCATAATTCAGCTCCTATATATGATAAAAATATGGTTAAAATTGCTGTGACTAATGCATATGCAACATCTTTGATTTATGCAACAAAAGAAACCAAAAAAAAAAAACAGCATATTTAGGGAAGAATTTTAACAATTAAAATACATTGTATGTAGGGGTTATCATACAATGTATTTTAACAAAAAAAGCATTCACAATAACAGTTTACTGTTCTTAAAACAGCATAATAGTGAAAGAATGACTTATGTTTGTTGAAAATTCTATGCTTATATATACAAATAACAAGCTTTAATTCAATTTGTAATGGCTAGCACAGATCAAGGAAACAAGCAACAATTTCTCATATATACACAAATAACAGTTTTAATCCATTATGCTAATTCAATTTTTTTTTTGTTCAATGCCATATTCCAGGTGCTAAGCAAAGTTCTCATGATTCAATGCCAGATTCCAGGTTTCGGCCAAAATGAGTTCTATCCATTGAAAGTGAGCAGAAATTTTTTAATTTTATTAAAATATCTCTCTTGCCCTTCATTTTAACTCTTCCAAAAAATAGATAAATCTTATTTCAAGGTCCTAAGCTACTACATATATTTTACATATATTTTGAAAGCACTTCTCAAAAAAGGTTTAAATCTCATTCGAAATATATTTAGTTGCATCAACATCAAGATTCAATGAAAGAAAAAGGAAAGACCTATCAAACATGTGGTTTTAGTTCAAAACTCTTTTGATCCCGCTCTCCCTCATTATTCTTCTTTAAAACTGTACAAAAAAAAAAGTTAACATTCAAGGCTCAAGAACCAAAGCCCCCAGTAAATTTATTTTTTAAAAAACAAGCAGTATTCTATTCAACCTTGAATTTGTATGTATAACTTTAAAAATTCTATTGGAAAAAACTCATTCTAAATGAGATGATTTTGTAAGGCTAACCATGTATGTAATGTCAATAAGTCATATCATGAAAGTTTTGGAAAATAATAACAGTTTAGCTTTCAAAATGAGCAAAGATCAAATTTAAGTTCTATAAGTTTTAAAAAGTTCAAATTTAGGCACTATACAGTTTATAAAATATACAAAATGAGAGGATGACAATAAATTTTTTTATAAAATTTTAGTTATGAATAGATTTTTGTACTTTTCAATCCAGTTTGATCATTTTTGTTTTTAAATTGAAGTCATTTATTCAAGAGTTTAGATCTTCAACACTACTTTAATATTTAACTTTGTCTCCAAAAGTAGGGTTAGATAAACTAAGAGGTGATGCTTTATGAAAAGTTTTTACTAAATTAAATATTAAATAATAGAAGGAAAATTAAGAAATTTAAAAAATAAAGCTTAGAGGCTTATAGTAGACACATGAGCAGAAAATGTTTCTTCAAATAAGATTTGGAAGTTTGAAGGTAGCAAGAATATACGAAAACAACACCAATTTTGGAAAATGCAAATTATTAAGATGGTTGCTGTAGGTTTTGTGAATACAGGGTATTAAGATTCATGGTTTAGCTCCTATATATGATTAAAATATGGTTAAAATTGTTGTGACTAACGCATATGCAACATCTTCGATTTATGCAAGCAAATGAAACAAAAAAAAAAAAAGGCAGCATCAGTAGCAAAATTAAAAAACGAAGCAGCAGCAAAACATTACTAAGTCTTAACCAGTTTAACCTAAATCACCAAAAACAAAAATCAATTAATCTAAAGCAAAATTAACCAAATGAACCCTGCAAAGAATAAAAGTAATCCAATTTCAGTCTCATAATAACATAGTACCTCCTCTGTGCTCTCTTTTTTTCCCTTCCAGGGCTAAGAGCAACGTTCTTATGATTCAGCAAAAAAGGAAAGAGTTTTTATGTTCAGTAAAGGTGTGAACAAGATTTCTAAATTTTGTTATACTTTTGTAGTTTTGTTAGAATCTCTCTTGAATTCATTCTACTCTCTTAACTCTATTTAATGTTTTCAATATAATTTTATTCTAAACACAGACAACAGCAAACTAAAAATCCCTTCTAAAAGTTCCAAACATGAGCTTTAAATTTTAAAAAACAATAGTAAAATATACCTATCCAAAAATGTTTAAATATCATTTCAAGCTCCACTGAATTTGAAGTTCTTGGGAGAAGTGCATCCAAGTTTTTGTTCTCTTTCTTTTGCTCCCTCGCTCCTTCATTATTCTTCTTTAGTCTCACAAGAACTTATGAGTTCTTATTGATCACCCTGAAAATATCATGCATGTGCAAAAGGCAAGCAAACCTATTAAATATAATAATATAAGTAAAAATATTAAAACACAAAAAACTACCTTTTAAAGTATATTTTTACATTTTCAAAAAATAAGCAGTATTATATTTGTTAGAATTAAAAGTAATAACATCCTTAACACACTAGATTAATTTTGTAAAATTGAGATTTTCAATAGTGAACATCCTATGTTCAGGGTCTTCAGAAATCTTTTGCTATCTAATATTAAATTTCAGTTTGTCATGTATTATTGATGGAAGAGTTCCTTTTGGTGAACCTACAAATGTAATTCATTTCTTTGGCCAAGGAATTATGCTCATATACACAAAATCACAAGTTTTAATTCATTTTGTTGTTAATGTGGCTAACAGAGATCAAGGATACAAGCAACAATTTCAGAGGCATTAATCAAGATTCAAGAAACATGGGACCAAGCATCAAAGTATATATTCTACCAAGCATAGGCATTAATCAAGATTCAAGAAACATAGGACCAAGCATCATAGTGTATATTCTACCAAGCATTGTATTCGAAAAATATGTATTCGAACATTTTCAATGATGGAATAAGTGCTGCCTTAAAAACAGCTTAGCAAATTGTAATATCTCTCTTGCCTTCGTTCTACCACTCTTTTAAAAATGTCCAAATCTCAGTTCAAGCTCAACTGCTACTACATATATTTGGAATTTGGAATACACTTCTCAAAAAATGTTTAAATCTTATGAGAAATTTTGGCTAAAATAGATAACAAAAAATTAAAATCATGAAATTTAAAAAAGAAACCTTAGAGTAGACACATGAGCACAAAACGATTCTCAAACCAAATATAGAAGTCTGAAGGTAGCAAGAATAAAAGAAAACAAAACACCAATTTTGGAAAATGCAAATTATCAAGATGGTTGCTGTAAGTTTTGTGAAAAAATGGTATTAAGATTCATGTTTCAGCTCCTATATATGGTTAAAAATGATGTGACTAATGCTTTTGCTCCATCTTTGATTTGTGCAAGAAGAAGAAACAGAAAGAAAACACCATGAAGATCATATGTTTACAATGATAATCAACTATCCATTTATTTGTTTTTGGAAGAAAGTCACCTATTAATTAGTTTAAATCTTCAACACTATTTTTATTTTTTGCTTTGTCTACAAAAGTAATGCGAGTTTTCTATTAAAAAGTGTAGTGATTATTTATAAGAAAAGTATATGCTTTGCACACACTCAATTCACTTTGTTTGATCAACAGTGATCGAGAATGCAAGCCACAATGAGCCAAATTTCAAGAATGCAATATATTTTATCAAACCCTTAAATGGATATGTATGATTTTAAAAACCCCCACTGAAAAAATAAATCAAACCACAAAAAAGAGAGAAAAAAATCAGAAAGCTAGGTAGGGTTTAGCAAATTGTAATCTTAAATTATCAGAGTTCAACTCTTGAACACTATTATTTTTTGAAAAGTAACCTTATATTCGTTTATGATGCCTGAAAAAGAGAAGGCAAACTAAAAAGCAACAATACTTTTTCTTATAAATAATCACTACTCTTCAACAGTTTTTATTATGAGCCAAACATTTTATAAAAAGTGATGCTTTATAAGAAAAAGTATTCATGCTTTGCACAACACTCAATTCACTTGATTTATGCAACAGATATCAAGAATGCAAGTCAGTGTTTTGTCAAACTGATGAAGAGGGTTTTCCAGGTCATTAAGGTAATGGATCAAACATTTTTATCAAATTAAAACTTAAACCCTATACAGTAACAACATAGCTTTATTCCAAAGTGAGCAAAGATCATATTTAAACCCTATACAATTTTAGAAAGTTCATATTTAAGGTAATGCATCTATCTATTGTTCTTTTAAAAAGAGTAGTGTGGTGTTAAAAAAAAAGGCTTATGTTAGTCAAAAACAAATATTAATATTAGTTTTCAGTGTTGGTCTACAGATAATAATCAAAATGCGAGGGTTGCAATAACAATTTGAAAAAAAATTTTAGTTATGAATAATTTTTTGAAGTTTTTCACTTAAGTTTGATCACTTTTTGTTTTTTGAAGAAAGTCACCTATTCATTAGTTTAAATCTTCAACACTATTTTTAATTTTTTGCTTTGTCTACAAAAGTAATATGAGTTTTCTAATAAAAAGAGTAGTGATTATAAGAAAAAGTATTCATGCACAAAATACAGAAGGCAAACTATAAAGCAAAAATACTAAGTTTTAGAAATAATAGTATTAGGCTATGAGCACAACACTCATGTTAATCCTTTTCTTTAAAAAAAATAATGACAAAATGACAACCACAGCTAGCAAATTTTACAGTGCGGAATACATTTTTAAAAGTTTTTCCGGAAATAAATTTTCTTTTGATAAAGGTTTTTTTCTTCTTGATCATAAAATTTTTTCTGCGCAATGAATTTGTTAAGGGGAACGGATACTCAATTTCAAAGTGAGTAAACAGAATTCCATACTCGATCTCATAGATACATATGGATACATATAGAATTCTGTGGAAAGCCATATTTGATGAAAGTCGTATGTACGGCTTGGGGGGAGATCTTTCATATCTTTTGAGATCCATCCTACAATATGGGGCCAAACGGCGGAAAACTATTTATATTTTTGATGATTAAAAAAAATAAGGGAGAAAAAATTATTTTTAGTGGAGAGTGAGAGAGAGAAAAGTTTTTAGTCAATGGGAAGACAATTGGGTGGCGGATGGCAGGAAATTAAAAGGGAATACAAGCATAGAGATTAAATTTGTTAAGAAATTACTTAAGGTTGATGGAAAGATGTTTTTGTACACCAAAGAGCATCTTAAGAAAGAAAGATGTTTTTGTACTGGCTAGGGAATAGAGATGGAGAATACACTATTAAATTAGGATACGATAATATAGCAAGCACAGAAAGAAATAGGAAGAGATAATATGCCCCATCAACAAGTGAAGATCATGCAGAAATATGGCCAGAAATGTGGAACTTAAATGTTCCCCAAAAAATTAAAGTCTTTTATGTGAAAAGCAATTCATAGTATATTACCTACATATGATAATCTTTATAAAAAGAAAATTATTAATATTAATATATGTCCTTTTTGTATGCAAGAAAAAGAAACAATAGAACACATGCTACTACTTTGCCAATGGACAAGAGCTGTTTGGTTTGGATCACAGGTTCAGTGGAAACCAACAAATCAAACAGAAGCAAAGCAATACACAACAACCGCAAACCAAATCCAAGTGTAATATTTAAAGCAAAAATCACATAAAGAAGTTTCAGCTAATTCAAACCAACAACAATCAAGCAAGCAAAATCAAACAAAAAAGAAAGCAACGGTTACCTGGCACCCCTCCAAGGGGATGGAAATGCACTAATGCAGTATCGATGGAGCCTACTGCAGTTCTGCAGGCAAGGGGGCTATAGCAGCTGTTTTAAGGGATGGAGGGAGACTGCTCACAGCAGTATTAACAGAAATATTGGCACTGCATTAGCGAGAGAAGCCCTAATCTTAGCAAAAAATATGAAAATAGAAAAAACAATAATTGAATCTGATAGTGAAATATTAGTGCAAGCGGTTAAATCTAAGACTATAATAATTGAAATTTTATAAATGATTTGAAGTGGAAAGGGGAACAACCTCAAACTTAAAAGCAATTGACTTACATTATTGAGCCTTTTCTTCAAGAATACTAAGTATTTGATCTTTAGGGTCTGCACAAAAAGCTGCATCAATAGTGTAATTTAATTGATTAACTAATAGTGTAATTTAAGATTTAAAAAAATCTGAAATAGAAAGTATAGTCCCAAAAAATGAGGTATTTTCAGTACCACAGTTAGGACAGGGGCCTTCAAAAAACAAATCACATTATAGTTTATGTTATGTCACGGTATAACCTCAATATAGACAGTGTTACAGAAATTATTCTACCTTTAAAATCAACGAATCCTTTATAATAGCATTTGTAAGTGACTGAGCCAACCACACAAGGATGGGAACAGCGGCAAACCATGTGAAAATGAAACTAAACGGCTCTGGAAGCTGCATTCAACAATTAACAGTATATGCATATAAGATGTATCAATCTAGATTCTTAACCTTGGTCATACTTTACTACAAAACCAATAAGTTTTGTTACCATATGTTATCAAGAAGCGACCATAAATTTGTTAGTACTGTCAGATGCTATTACAAGTTACAACCAACAATCAAATTGCATCTAAAATAACGAATAACAAAAAAAAAAAGAACGAATAACTAAAAAAAATTGATGTTACAACTTACAACCAACACTCGGATACTTTACTACTAGCACAGCACAACGCAGCACTCAACAGATCAGGCCAACAGCATTAAAAAAAAAAGAACGAATAACTAAAAAAAAAACTGAAAAACTCACCTCCGAAGAAGGCGATGGAGGACAGAGCAGAAGAAGGGACGGAGACACGACACTGGTGGCACAGAGGAGCGAAGACAGAAGCTGACCGGCGCGGAGGAAATGACGGCGACGAACGGGAAGTCTGAGCGGGGTGCGGAGGTGAGAGTTACGACGGCGCTAGGGATGACGAACGGGGGCGGCTAAGAGGGGCGCGGAGGGTGAGAGGGGATGAGACTCAAGAACAGAGATGGGGGTGCAAGACGGCAAGATTGAGTGAGTGAATGCTGTCTGAGTGTGTGTTTGTGAGAGGCAGAGGGAATGGGGAATGGGGTCCAATTGCAACGATGTCGTTTGCTTGGCTTTTTCTTTTTTTTCTTTCTTTCAAATTTGGATCCGGTCCGGTTTCAAAAACCAATCCGGTTCTCCGGTTTGTATGAAAACCACCCAGTTCAATACGGGTCAGAACGGTTCCTCTGCACATCCGATCTGATAGGTGTACCGGCTCGGTCTGGTGCCTGGATGAGCGGTTTACCAGTCCGACCGGCCGAGTCGGTCCGATTTTGATAACTATGTTTGTAACTTTGTTTTTTTTTTTTTTTAATCTAAGGACACCAAATTTGGTGTCTTTTTTCTCTTTTGCAGGCCATATAAATTACCCACGACTAAATTTAAGCATGAAACATCATACACTAAAAATAGTGGATGGCTTTTAAAAAACCCTCAATCAAGGGTACATTCAAACAATAATGTAAACTTATTCATGATTAGAAATTTTAAAAAAATAATAATAATAAGAGTAATTAAAATAATTCCTACATTTTTTATTAACGATATAAATTTAAAAAATAAAAAACTCCTTTAAACAATTAACTATAAACTCAAAATTATTATTTCAACTGTGTGACTGTGCACAATGCGCAGCGCGCAAGCGTCCGGGGCTCAATGTGCATGCGCGCCCGCGCACCGCGCAGGTTTGTTGCTAGTAAGAGTGTGTGTTTGCGAAGTGAGAAAAAAGAAGAGTGTTCTTTTTGCTAGAAACTTTTGTTTTTTTTTGGTGATTTTATTTTGTGATGTAAAAGTTTTGGTTTTTAAAATAATGAATCAATTTTTATATAAAATTTTGTCTAATTAAAAAAAAAACTTTAATTGAAATCTACAGTCTTATAACAAAAATAATAGTAATTCAATCTAGTTGAAAATATTTCATCTATATTGAAAAATTATTATCATAATTCTTGATCATGTTTATTAATCATAATAACTACAATAATACTATTCATACGAAAGAACAAATTAGACACTAGTAAAAGATATTTTATTATTCTAAAAATCTTCACAGCCTTGGTATAAAATTTTGTTTGGTAAAACTTTTAACATCTTTTGTGTTTAGCAAATGAAAAAGTGTCATGTACTTATGCTTTTAGCTTTATTTTAAAGGCTATGAGTCTTTTTGAAAAACACCTAAATAAAACTTTTTTTCAAAATTAACTTGTACATATTAAAATAAAAATCTAATGTTAATAAATATTCATATTATTATATTTATGTGTATTTTAGCTTTTAAAATTTTAAATAATATTTTACTATTTATTGAAAGCCATTTTTTGTTTGATTTATCAATTATAGATGCTGAAACTTTATCAGGCTATATTTTAAAAGTTAACTTTAGTAAGTTACTTTTGAAAATTAAAAGTATTATTAAACTTTCTAGATATATAATTTAGGAGGAATAGACAAAAGTAGACATGAATTATTACACGGTAGATAAAAGTACACATAAATTTTTTTGAATATTTATATGTACATTTGAGTCATTAAAAAATTTATGTATATTTTTGTCCACCGTATAATAATTTATGTATACTTTTATCCCTTTCTTCTATAATTTAATGTGTTACAAAATAACATTTTTTTTCTTCATAAAAACAGAATTACAATGTACTTAAAATTTAATTCAAATCACCTCTTTTTTTTGTTGAAGTTTTTTTATTTAAGTTTTTCAAAGTATTTCCTAACCCGGTAAGCTATTAACTAATCCGTTAGGGAAAGATATCAGCTCCATTTAAAGTCATATTCTTTTAAGTGTTCGGAAGATAATTATAACTTGTAATTATCACTCATCTATCTATTTATATTAATATAATGTTAGAGAGTCATATTTTTGGAACCATGGAAAGTTATAACTTATTTTTAAAGTTTTTTAATGTATTTGTTTCCTTATTTTGTATTCTGTAATTATTACTGAAATAAATTGATAATTTTAGATGTAATAAACATGTAATTATATAAAAAATAATTTTATATTATTGTCTCTATAACATTACTCTTATATTATATAAAAGTCGATATAAAATTATTGTAAAAAATAAAGAGCTTTTGGCAATTCAAGATTTAGGCTTGGTTTTGTAACGTTGTGTTTCTCAAAAAGTTACTATTGAGCTCTTTGGGCTCTCAAAAAGCTGCCGAGAGCCACAACATAATCGTTTGGTAAAATAATTTAAAATTGCTCTCAATAAGCAAGAGTCACACATATAGCGTTTGGTAAATTGCTCTTAAAATCGCTTTTAAAGTATTAAGTTACTAGGACGACCTTTTTGTTAGTATCTCTTGTATTAATGTAAAATTAAATATAATTAATTGAAGATAAAATTGATTTTCTAATAAAAGATAAGGTTAATTAGTTATTTCACATTTTGAGAAGTCAGAACCAGCTTTGAAAAGCTATTCTTACTGGCTCTCAAAAGTACCTAGCAGAGAGTAAAGATTCCTTCGCTTTTTGAGTTACCAAACGCAAAAAGATGGCTCCTGCTTTTTAAGAACATGAGCATTTGGGCGAAAATTTTTGCCAACCCCACCCTTTTCCCTCTTTCTCTTTTTGCTATCTTTAAATTCACTATCTGTTAAGCAATTGCAATTTTTTTTTAAATTATTATATTTTAATTTCATTGGTGTTCATGTTTAATTTGGTAACTGATGCATGACCATCATTAGAGAGATTTTTCTATAATTTATTGTGAATTAAGAAAGAAATAACTTCTTTATCAAGTAAATCCTCATTAAGGTCGGGTCACTTAACGATTTGTTCAAAGGACTTTGAATGAGGTGCCAAGCCTCAATGATCAAAGTAGGAAGATGTGCCTTTAAGTGGTTAAGCTCTCTGGCGTAACCGAGAGCTATAACGGAGAAGGAGTTTGATGTGTGTACGAATGACACTAGAAGCCCAGAATTATGATTATGAGGTTCTAGGTCGAATATGGGAGGTAGGGTTAGAGAACACAGAACCTTGAGGGGGTGTTGCCCCCCGGTTTATATAGTTTTAGGTGGTTGAGATCTTTGTGGGATTTGTTGAAATTATATCATATCTTTCAAGATTTGATTTGGTCTTTCCTTTTTGTGGGCCTTTTATTCATGGCCTTATTTCTAGTGAATTGGGCCTTGGAGGCCGGTCCGTAACATAGCTCTCACTTGGGAGTTTGAGTCCTTGGACCTGACTTCCAAGGTGACCATTTGTTGTTTTCTGGACGATTCATAGATTTTTCCGACCACTTTTCGTATGGTTATGGCTTCTCCAGTTTTTTTTTTCGACCGTGACGTGTCAAATGATGCCCTTTTGAGGAAGACGCTACCTCTTTCTTTTGCTGACGTGTCGAAGGGTAATGATGACTTTTATTGCTTCTTGAGGGGGTGCGGTTTTTGAAATTTATGTAACTGTATCATCAATTACTTGCCCCCTAGGCACCCAAAGCGTGTTTAAAAAGCTTTTGGGGACTCAAGAGTCGGTTTTTTCCTTCTCATTTCAACTTCTCTCCCTCTTTGTGTTCTTCCATTTCTTTGTGATTTTTCTTCAGGTTTTGCTTCTGTTCTTCACCGTTCCTTCAACGCAGGTATTTCCTTATTTCCCATCTTTGGGTTATATTCATTCAATTTGAGTTGTTGTGGTGTTGTGTTTTTTCTTCTTCTCTGTTTCTCTTTTCCCTTTCGTTTTCGACTCGTTTTTCTGGGGTAGAGGTTCCGCCATTTTTCTTGACTTTTCCCTCTTTTCTCCTTTTTATTGCTCTTCTTCTTCGCTGCCGTTTCTTTCTTTCTTTCTTTCTTCTTCTTCTCTCTCTCTTTTTTTTTTTTGATCGTTGGTCTTGCTCCCCTCTGCAGGCTTATTTATTTGAGAAATGGTGAAGAAGAAGTCTTGTCAAAATGTTCGTTGCCCTCGTGTGCTCTCTGTGGCCGAGAGGGAATTGTATGGTTAGGTTGATGAGGAAGTCTTTTCTCAGTCCTCTATGGTTACCTCTGATATGCTTCCCGAGCTTTGTCACGAGATGACGGAGGGTGGAGTATCTGAGGAGGACTATGTAATCGAAGTGGCCGGTCCTTCCGACCGGTTACCTTTTTAGGTTGCCGAAGACAAGACTCATTTCCTGTGGGTTTACACGAAGTTGTTTACCCATTTAGGTGTTCGGCTCTCTTTCACTGATTTTCAGAAGGAGGTTATGACACGGAGTCGGGTAGCGGCTAGTCAACTCCATATCAATGGTTGGGGTTTTCTTTGAACCTTTGAACGTGTTTGCCTCCACTTCGGCTTCTGCCCATCTTGGCATGTTTTCCTTTAAAAAAAAATTCAAAATTGTGAGAAAAATCCATACCAGCATGGACTCGACGGGGTACTATGGATAGTATGATATGATTAATCGACAAAATATTTTTTTTAAAGAATTAATCGAAAATATTAATGAATATTAAATTAGTCAAATAATAAAATTTGTATTATGCGATCTATCAAAATTAAACCGTTCACCCAAGCTGAATCCAAATCAAAAATTAATTAAAATTACACTAATTTAAATTATATTGGATTATATTTTGAACAAACAGCATAAATTAAATTAGATTTTACATTTACAATTACATTGAATAAATAGAATAAATTAAATTAAATTTTATATTTACATATCAACATTGGGGATAATGGTTAAATTAGTCCTCGAAAGATGGACATATAGTTATATTGGTCACTAAAAGATTTTATCAAAAGTGAAGGACGAATATGATTAATTTTTAAAATTTTAGGCATTAATTTTATTGATAAAATCTTTCAAAGATGAATATGATTATTAGTCCATATCTCAAGGACTAATTTGACCATTAATCCATCAAAACTGATTCAATCTAATATAAATTTGCAATGTAAACTATTTTTTTTTATTAAATTTAAAATTTTACTTGCCGAAGAGCTGAGGCTCATATGGCGTTCCCCCTCTTCCGTTGTAAGAGGTCTCGAGTTTGAGCCTCACCTAAGACGCCAAAAATTTAAAATTTTACTTATAACGTGTTGAATTTGTTATGCATTTTCATCTTATTTATATATTATTATTTAATAATAATTTATGAATTTCAAATTGGAATTATTTTTAAGATACTGTGAACACTTGTTATATCATTATTGGTTAGTGACAAAAAAAAGTTATATCTTTATTGGTTATTTAAGGTTGGCGTTGAGAATTTTATGTATATTGAATATTTTTTTTAATTTACAAAACTAAAATTCAATCAAATCCAAACTGCAAGGCAAACATTCATAATTTATTTGGTTGGTTGAAAATGGAAAAAGGAAAATAAATTAAGAACGAATAATCACGAAAAAAGAGTTTGCTGATTTGAAAAAAAAAATTAAATTAAATATATAAAATATGACTAAATTTTATAATGTAGATTTCAAAAATTATATAGAATTTAGATCCCAAAAAATTCATTCTTAACCTCCTGAATTGGCTCCGCGTAGAATGTCACAGCTCCTGCCACAAATTAGAAAAAGAAATCAAAGCTCCCACTTGTACATTGTTTGTGACCTAGTATTTAATAACATCTCATTTGACAGTACATTTGCCTATTATTTTTGTCATTCATCAACATCTGAGCTTGCAACTTAAGAAATTTCAAACTAATTGTGAAATCTAACTAAATGCACTTACAATGAAATGTGTACATATGGCTACAAAATTATGAGATAACATCTATAAGGCATCCATAACCCCCAACTGCCACAATCTGGAAAAAATAATCAGTAATGCATTCAGAATAAATAAAATAAGAAACATTACAAGTCATGAATGCAACAAACTTGAGTTGACCATACTATAGTAAGATTTTGAATCAGAATAAAAACCTACCCCTTCAGGATGTAAGGAGACAGAGAAAGCTGACGAAGGCACACACTGTATTTGCGAAAGGATTGCACCATTCATGTCAAAGCGATTGAGCAGAGGATTTGCACCAACTGCCAAAATTTAAAAGAGTTGAGACACAAATTAGTCATTTAGAGTTCAAGACAGCAAGGCAAGGGAGGAGGAACCATAGGGATATGCGGGTTAGCCAACTCACTTGGTTGCTGCCAAATAGCATATCTTGAACAGAAGCACGAGTTGAAATCTTTGATAAGCACTCTGAGGCATGAAGGTTACAATGGGATATATTTTGTCCATTACTGTGATTTCTGTAATAAAAGAACTTAGCCCTAATTTTCAAGAAGTTATGTGATTAAAGTGTGAAACAATCAATGAGTGGGATTTAGAGAAGTATTATAGAGTTCTCAAAAGCTGTAAAGCAACAAGTTACAAAAGGGTGGAAAAAGAAATAAAAATTCATAGAAAAACCCATGTCAAATGATTGTACTGTAATATTTCAAGGAGAGGATAGAGTGAGTAAATCCGAGGGGTGCTTCTTCACCCGATAACTTGAGCTAATTGGTTCGGGATTATCGATTGAAAACTTAATCTACATAGTTGCCTTGAGACAAAGCAGTAAGAGTCAAAACCAATACCCCCAAAGGGGAAGAAATCATATGAATGACAAAGAAAAAAAAGAGAGCCCTATAAGATTATTTGGATTTGATCTCAGAGATGGATGAACTTTTGATTACAGAATAAAAATATCAAAGAAGGCAAAGTTCTGAATTAGAGGAAACATGACCTCCAATCAAATTGACTCCCCTAAAATGAGCTTAACAAAGAAGTGATTCCATACTTGAGGACAAGCAAGATTCTAAGTTTGGTGTTGTGATGCATGAACATCATTAGTAGCTTTAATGTATCTTTTCTTGCAATTTAAGAAAGAAATAGCTTTATACTCAAGAAAATTATCACCTTTTATCATCATAGCTTTGAGTATTTGAAATTAATGACAATTGCAAGAATAGAAGAAGAAAACAAAAGAATAAAAGAAAGAAAGAACAAAAGAATCAAAGGAATAGAATTGAAGAAGAAATGGAAGAAAATCAAAGAAGAACAAGAGGAAGAAGAATTGAAGAAGCTTGGAGGACAAAGATAACTTCGAGTAACACTTGGAAGATTTGAAAGCTCACTAAACCTCAAAAGATTGGTGGCGTGCTACACTTCACTATGAAGTGTAACACGCCACAAAAGTTGAAGAAATGAAGCCCCTGGAGGATCCACACAAGCATGGCGTGCTACACTTCAACATGAAGTGTACACGCCACAAAATGTCAAAAAACCAGTAGCATTGGCGTGTAACACGCCACAACATGACCTTTGCATATTAAATTGGTGATAACTTGAGCTAAAGAGGTCCAAACGAGGCGGTTCCGTTGCGTTAGAAAGCTAATATCCAAAGCTTCAAAACGATATATATATGTCTATAGTTGACAATTAATTTGAGCTTCAAACAATCCTCAACCTTTAGCTCGAAAAAGTGACGCCCCAAAGCTTCTTTGCATCACCAAATTGATGGCGTGTAACACTTCATTCTCAAGTGTTACACACCACTCATTTTAAGCTTACTGGAAGTTGTCCAATTTTGAGTAAAGGGTGGCGTGTTATACTTCATCACCAAATGTAACACGCCGCAAATTCTCCACTTACTAGAACTTCTAATTCTTCAATTTCCTTTGGTGAAATGTTATGCAAGACAATAGGCCACTTCAATTATCATTTGGCAAGGACAAGAGAAATTTAATCAAGGGCAAGAATGTAAATTACTAAGGAGATTCTCTAGAGATTAGATTAGATTTGTTTTCTATTTTTAGTTTTCTAGTTAATTATAAATAGGGATTCAATCATTACGGTTGAGTACTTTTTAACACTTTTACTTTCCGTAGAATTTGTTTTTGTAATCTTAGAATTATGAGTAGCTAAACTCCATTGTTGAGGATGAGGAGTTTTGTTCATCCCGGCATAGCTTATTAATTCAAGTTTTCGGTTCTCTTTAATTTCAAGTTGTTGGTCAAATTCAAGGATTAGGGTTTTTGGTCCTTCATTCTTACAGAATCAGGATTACTGAGAGGTATACTTCTTCTGTGTTGTTTTGATTATTTGATTTGAGAGAATTTTAGTAATCATAACAAAGGTTGAAAACTTAATCCTCATGATTTATCAATTGAACTAGAGATAAGAATTTGATAAATGTGCAACACCTTATTTTGTTAATTCTCAATTGGTTTAGAACTAGCTTGAGTACGTGACATATAACTTGACCTAGGATCACTTTTGAGTTTTAATAAGAATTGAATCAGAATCTGTACTTAACCCCTTTTCTTAATTGATTAGTCAAGAGATTGATAATTGGTTAGGTTTAGGGAAACTAAATCACTAAGAGATTAGAGTTTAGTTAATTAGGGTTCATTGGGAATTGATCATACTTGTTAGAGAAGAGATTTCATTCAAGAATTAATAGTTTAGGGTAAAACATCTTCAAGTCCTTAACTCACATCATCACTATTTTCTAGGTCTAAATTTGATTTCTTCATGTTCACGTTATTGCTATTAGTTGTTCACTGTTCTGTTTTTGCAATTGAAACCCAACTCTCTATTTTATTGATTTTGTCTAATCAAAGGGTTAATTAATCGATATTGATCAATTCGTCAATCCTCGCGGGAACGATATCCACTCACCGTGGTATTACTTGGTACGATTTGGTATACTTGCTGAGTTTAAGATTGTGAAATCCATGATCAACTATCGCTGGAGGCAACGACGAGAGAGTGATGATTAGGGTTTAGGAGAGAAAGAGCCTAAGCTGTACGAAAAACGGTTCAGGTCTGGATCCCTCTATCCTTGAGGAGGCGTTCTTTGTACACATTTATGTCGCAGTTGGTTGCGTCGCCACACATTGTTACTTGCACCGCCGCCGCTCACGCACCCCTTTTTTGCCGTTAAGAATATGCACTATTGTTTTTTATTTGGCGGGAGGCTGAAAGCTAATGGAAATTTTTCTACAATGATGGATGCGAAAGTTGTAAATAAGCCTAGGGTTCGATCATTTGTTCTACAATAAAAGTTGACTATTTTTTTCCTGAATAAGGAATTGGTTCATGCATGATGTTATGTAATTTTGCTACACCTCGTGTTAACTGAAGGAAACTAAAAGAACAAAATAAATGTAGAAAATCTACATCCTCAATTCCTAACCAATGAATACAACATCTTAGGTCAAGTAAGAACGAATAATTACGAAAAAAAAGAGTTTGCTAATTTGGCAAAAAAAAATAGAAAATTAAATTAAATATATTAAACATGACTAAATTTTATGATGTAGATTTCAAAAATATCCATTATTTAAAATATTTTTATATTTTATAAAAAAAATTATATAGAATTTAGATCCCAATAAATCCATTTTTAACCTCCTGAATTGGCTCTGCATAGAATGTCACAGCTCCTCCCACATATTACCCAAAAAAAATCAAAGCTCCCACTTATACATTGTTTGTGACCCAATATTTAATAAACATCTCATTTTTACAGTACATTTGCCTATTATTTTTGTCATTCATCAACATCTGAGCTTGAAACTTAAGAAATTTCAAACTAATTGCGACATTTGATTAAATGCACTTGCAATGGAGTGTGCCCATATGACTACAAAATTATGAGATAACATCTACAAGGCATCCATAATCTCCAACTGCCACAACCTGGAAAAAATAATACAGTAATGCATTTAAAATAAATAAAATAAGAAACATTACAAGTTATGAATGCAACAAACTTGAGTTGACCACACTGCAGTAAGATTTTGAATCAGAACAAGAACCTACCCTTCAGGATGTAAGGAGACAGAGAAAGCTGACGAAGGCGCACACTGTATTTGCGAAAGGATTGCACCATTCATGTCAAAGCAATTGAGTAGAGGATCTGCACTAACTGCCAAAATCTGAAAGAGTTGAAATGCAAATTAATCATTTAGAGTTCAAGATAGCAAGGCAGGGGAAGGGGAACCAAAGGGATATGCAGGTTAGCCAACACACTTGGTTGCTGTCAAATAGCATATCCTGAACAAAAACACGAGTTGAAATTCTTGATAAGCACTCTGAAGTAGGAAGGTTCCAAAGGAATATATTTTGTCCACTACTGTAGGCCTGTGGAATGATGACAATAGTCCCTTAACCATTCAAGGAAGCAAACAACAATAACAAGATAGATAATAGTTTAAAAAGGGTTATTTTGGGCAACAAAATGTGTCTGTTATTATTAATAATAGAAAGTTTAGTAGCAAGCAGCAACAATAGCATTTATGTAACAATAATTATACATAATGAGGAATTGCATCACAACTAGGAATTATGGAAAATCAAGTACCAAGTGAGTGTTAAGTTGTCATACGTCAATGTTAATATGGGCTAGCTCTTATGATTTTTAAAATAGAAGCACATTAATTAAGTGTAAAATCATTATCTAAATATTTGTCCTCATAACATGATACCAACTGCAACTATTGGTAACCTAGTAAGTGATCAATAACATTTTGTTTGCAAATTCATATTTTTTTTCACTAGATAGGCGCATGTAGACCAAATAGGGAAGGAATGATGGAAGGGAATAATGAAATCTTACCAACTATCCCTCACTTGCATCTAATGTGATGCAATACAGCCAACCTATGAAACATATCCCTTTGAGTTCAAATATTTTGAAGGATCAATGACTTTCATACACTTTCCACTTTTGCAATCTAGTATGGTATATAAACACAAAAACAAAAGTATCAGTCAAAATTCTGCACAAATATATTTATTATTTAATGAACCAAAAAATTTATAGAAAAAAAAGTATATCCCATGTATCCCGAATTCGTGCAGTCCTGTCCTCTGAACCAGTTATGATCTGAACATTCGTTTAAAAAATAATAAAATAAAAGGAAGTTAAACAATTCAAGTCTACAGTCTACATACAGTGGGATGACAATTCTTAGCAGTAGCAGTGATGTTTAGCATCGGATTTTAAAACACTAGCCCATGTATTCCTTAATGTGTCAAGTCTAGAAATGCATTTACACTCCATCCAAAAAGCTCCAAAAGTCCATATCTAATTCAATTTTTGTTCAACAAACAATAGAATGATAAGTAAATGATTAAACTCCATATTATCTATCTACTCTATTAGAACTAGCAATACCAATAGGAGCACTCCTTTTCGTCTTACATCCACTGTTTAGATCTTTAATTGCCTTAAGGAAGGTATATAGCCCTTTATATTCATAAATATGGACCCAAAAAAAATAGGTCATAAGCATCAAGTTATTTTTTTCTTTTCAATAAAAAGTTGGAATATTATTACAGAAAGATGGATAGAATGATCCCCAACTAGTGAAACTGATAGAAGTCATAAGGTTTACACTCAAGACCTGATTGGACGAGTTGCGAGCAACTATACAGTGCAAGTAGTTCAAGTGCCCCTTAAACACCATTTTCACTTTACAAGTTTCTTAGAGCATTAAGACATGTTAGCAAAGGAGAACAACATATACAACAAATAAATCAATTTCTACCAAAAAACCTCCTAAACAAAATTTATATTCACCTCTCACAAATACATACCACATCCAAACAATATGCACAAGAATCAATGGAAGCAGAAAAAACAGATCCCCCTACAATTGAATAAGGAAGCATGAACACATGATCAACAAAAAAAAACCATTATGAAAAAAGATATTATCTTGAAAAAAAAGGAAATATAAATTTATAATAGAGAGAAACTTCTCCATTAACAACTTGAGAATTAACAGCAATAGAATTATTCTCAGGGACAAGTGAAAGTGCACCCCAAGGACCTCTGAAAGACAATAATAACAGCATGATGTTAATAAGGGACAACAAGGAATGGGAGTAACTAATTAGAAGTGGATAATTGGCAAACATGGAGTATGCATTCTGTATAAGTTAAGAACTCACTTGTGTTGAGGATTTACCAAGTCAAGTATGGGTTTGATATTGTTTCCTGAAATAATAGGAAACAACATGATTGAGCAATTCATCCATTCAAAGGTAAAAATGTGAGAGGATAGTGGAGGATGGGGGATGATATAAAACACATGAAGATGAACAGAAATATTCCCTAATCAAACCAAGATAACAATTGATAATACAGCAGGGAATATGAGAAAAAGACTAAACAAAATAATTCAAGCCCGAATAAAGAGCAAGTTCGCGGGTATCACACCGACACATCAATCCCCATTACTTATTTTAGGAATATAAAACTTGTAAGATCACATCAATCATCTCGATGGTTGTCACTCATTAAAAATTGTCATTCCATAGAGTGAAAATGCAAAATGGAACAATTAGAATAACAGGACTCTTATTGAATCATCAAAAGATCTAAGCAAAATTCCACCCAGAAGCACAACCTTGCGTAGAATCAACACTATTTGAATTTGCAAGTTCCTTCCACCTCCATCCTCGAATGAACCCATCATCACCACAACTGCAAGTCAAAGCTACCATCAACAGGTATTCAATTGCATGCGACAATTGTCATGTTTAATTCACTATCAGCAACAGGTAGATGCAAACCAATATAACGTAATAAGATTAGAGCTATAACACAAATTTGAACCTCAACAACAGAGCATCTTCACCATCACCATAGAATTTGACATCATATGCAGGTCCATCATTCCCTTGAAAGAAGCAATCTGGTCCAGCCAATAATCTGTGCCAATTACAATCCATAACAAAACATAGTTAACTCCAATAAACATAACCGGTAAAAAGTTAGCGATGCAAACTCACTTACCCGCATAGGCATCGGTATTATTTTTCTGCGAAAAAAGTTAATAAAATAAATAAACTCAGAATCAAAAGTTCGATCTGCAACCAAATAAATAAATAAAGGCATATGATGGTAAGAGCTAGGAGAGTGGCAACAGACGAGGTTGGAGATGTAGGAAGGGATGGAGTAGGAGGCGACAGAACTGTCGCTGGAGGCAACGACGAGAGAGTGATGATTAGGGTTTAGGGGAGAAGGAGCCCAAGCTGTACGGAACACGGTTCGGGTTTGGATCCGCCTCTCCTTGAGGAGGCATTCTCTATACACATTTTCGTCCCAGTTGTTTGCATCGTCGCCCATTGTTACTTACACCGCCGCCGTTTCTTGCTGCCACTCACGCGCCCCTTTTTTGGCGTTAAGAATACGCACTATTATTTTTTATTTGGCGGGAGGCTGAAAGCTAATGGAAATTTCTCTACAATGATGGATGTGAAAGTTGTGAATAAGCCTAGGGTTCGATCATTTGCTCTACAATAAAAGTTGAGTATTTTTTTGACCGAATAAAGAATTGGATCATGTATGATGTTATGTAATTTTCCCTTACATGAAGTTAATGTTGGGGAGATTAATAAGTTAGGATATTTTTAAATTTATTTTGCGTTATAAGAAATCTGACTTTAATTAATTATATCATAGAAAAGGTTGTTAAATATATTTACGTGAAGGTTTTTTTTGCATTATTATTTTATGTGTTTAAATTTTTATAAATGTTTTCCCATTTATTTTCTCTCACTTCCAACCCTAACAATTTTCCATCACTCCAGATTTTCATCCCAGCAATCTTGTTTATATGATCTCATATGTGAATTATAGACTTATTGTCTGGTCACTAAGTTGCATAACTGATCCGTTGTTTTCAAAAAATAAAAAATATTTTTCGAAAATAGGTTCTCGAATATGTGTGCTTTATTATGAAAGAGCCAATATCCGCTTCTTAAAATTCATATGCTCCATATGTCATTGGCAGGCTCCAATTATATAGTTTATTAGAGGCTAATGTAAATATTTCAATGTCTAATAACCAATTTATTCTAATAAAAGTTGATAATAGTTTAGGACTTAGGGTTTAAATTAGGCCAATATTTCAATGTTTAGGTTTAGGGTTTTGGATGTTGTTTTAGGGTTTAGGGTTGCTTGGGTAGAAAAAACACTAAAGGAGAATGGCAAATTTGTAAATCGCAGGATTTTGGAAGGAGGTTTTGGATATTTAGAATTTGGACAAGTTATTTATTAGGTCCATGGGATAATATTTTGAAATGTTGTACCTTTTTGTCTTCTCGAGGAGGTTAATGTTAATTTTGAAAAGGTGTTCCGAAATGAAATTTTTTTGATGTAGAAAAATTATTTTTGAAATTTTGGTTCAGGATAAAAAATTTTCAAAATTATTTATGAAAATTACGAGGAGAATAAATTTTTGAAAATTACGTGGAGATTATTTTTTATCGTGTAACGATATTGTTTGATGTGAAAATATGTTTGAATCAAATTAAAAATTGTTGGATTGGATATAAAAGTTAATTTACCCTTTGATACTAATTTATGGAATTTTTTAAAAATAAATAAAATAAATACAAAATTTACATAAATGAGCACGGGTTGACATTTTTACATGTTTGCATATCCCTTTCCTTATAACTGGTTAGGGTAACCTGTTATGCATATTTAAGGTATTACGTGGTTGGGTATCCCAATATACATGAAAATACTAACATGGGGTTACCTATCTCGTGATAAGGCTCGAAAGCTAACACGGGATTGCCTAGCCCGTGATAAGAAAAAACATTTGAATTAATAGTGAACTTCTGTCATGGTTGGAAGATTGATATAAATGCAGAACCCGTTATACTGTCCTGCACATTTCTTGGACAAGAATGAAGAACTTGAAGAAGGAAACCTCATTTCCAAGACAGAAGCTATTCTCAACTTCCTAATATTCTCTTTATGGAAAGACACATTCCAAAATTTCAAAAGCTAACATTGAGCTTAGGTTGCAAACTAAGTTACACTTCGTGTTAACTGAAGGAAGCTAACATAACAAAATATATGTAGAAAATCTTCATTCTCAATTTCTAACTATTGAATACGACATCTCTGATCAAATAAACAGAAATACATTATGAAATAAAAAGCTTACTATCGCCAAATTCCAACATCAATGCAAATACATCCACATTTGTCTTGGGGAAAGATTCCAATATTATTGAACCCTCCAAAACTTTATGAAGCATTGCAGTGTACTCTTTGTGATCTGAACCATTACTTTGTGAGATTTAAGATATTAAATGCTTAATAGCAATGATATGACACAATGGGAAAAATGAATATAAGAAATTCTTATAATTTTTTTTTAAATACATGTCCACGAACTGGACTTGCAAAGCTAATATTGCAATTTAAACGTCCTATATCATTGTACATCATTGCCTTCTTACTCTCCCTAGGCCCAAATTTGAAGAGCAAAATGCAAATAATAAGTCCATGTTAGGCAGAGGAATAAATGAAAGTTGTGGAAAAAACATACTCCTGCAAGCTGATTTTTAAATTAACACAATCTAATCAAGAGAATTATTCACACAGATATGATGACCTTGGTTTTTTCCAAGGTTAAGAGAACCGGACCGATCATTGAACCGGTGAAGTGACTGGTTCAAGAATTTAGAGGTTCGACCGAGGTCGAACCGTGATCGGACCGTTTACTTAAATATATAATGAAATAATTTAAAATTACTATATAATCATTTAAAATATAATATTATTAATTTTTAATTAAAAAAACTAAAAAAATCGGTCCGGTTTGACCAGTTCACAGTTTTTGACCCCCGAACCGAACCGAATAAGGGACCGATTCCCGATTTTTCCGGTTGAACCGACCGCTCCGGTTTTCAGAACACTGGTTTTTTCAAACTCTGCATGGGTTGATCCTGATGCAGGATTCACAACCCCAGTCCTGAAAACTACAAATCACCAAACATTGATATAAAAACAATAACACAAAAAAGCATGCAAGCATTTTTCGATCAGGTGGAATCAGCTACATTAATCATTTGACGTCATCGCATCCAATCATAAGCAATGACTCAAATGAGATATGACAAAGCAAGCAACAGATTCTCAAGAAGACATACAATATTAACTAGTATTAATATTATGTAAACTTCAACATTCGAATTTCCACAAAATCAAAAGTCTACGTTAGCATTAACAAATTGTTTCTACTTCATTACTAGCACATGTCATTATCTATGATGATACAACTTTAACCTTAACGATACTATGATCAACAATTCAATGATTTAACATAAGACGCACTAGAATACAATATAACACACCTTACTCTAGTTAAAAAAGACCCTAATGTGCATACTTACAATTCAGCATGTATCCATTAAACAAAACTTTAAACTTTTTCAAAGCGAATGCTTATATATATAATGCTTTTTAAGTATTTTTTTTAAAGTGAATGCTTATAACAAATTAATAGAATTTATTATATTTTCTCATTTTTTATTCTACAATGTTGTATACAGATTTCACGATTGTAGTAGTATTATATATATACATATGCATACACAAACACACACACATATATATATATATACACCTAGTAGAATGCAATACAATATACTACAATGATTTAAGATAATACACAGTACAATATAATATAATACTCCTTACATTTGTTAAAAAAATCCTAGTACACATTCTTACAATTTAGCATGTTATAAAAAATGAAAAGAATCTATTAAATTTTTTCATTTTTTATTCTACAATGTTGTATAAAGGTTTCACTATTCATGAATCCGTAGTATTATATATATATATATATATATATATATATATATATAT
>JASCZI010181419.1:34833-46713 GCA_036250425.1 Stylosanthes scabra
CCCACAAAGAATATCATGATAATTAAGAGAAATTGAGACTAAAAACAACCCAAGATGCACACGCATCATGGGTTAAGATGTGGATGATCCTAGCCACTAGTCCCTAAAGAAAAGATGTGTTAACTCTTGGGTTGATGTCGTTCTATAGACGCCAGGGTTTCGCCAGAGAGAGTGAGTCCTTAATGAGGTGAACATGGAGGATTTATCCATGTTCCAAAGACCTAGGACCGTTGCTCTGGAAGATGAGAACCCTGGGACTTATGGAATGGCGTTGATCTACCCACTCAACCGATTGGTAGAGTGTGGCTTCATGAGTGACACGGCTGTTAATCCTTGGGTTGGCATCTTCTGTAGACGCCAGGGTTTCGCCAGAGAGAGTGAGTCCTTAATGAGGTGAACATGGAGGATTTATCCATTTTCCAAAGACCTAGGACCGTTGCTCTGGAAGATGAGAACCTTGGGACTTATGGAGGGTGTTGATCTACCCACTCGACCGATTGGTGGAGTGTGGCTTCGCGGGTTACATGCTAAACATCTATACTTGGAAATTAGTGGCCTTCATGGGGACACACATGATATCTCGATCTATTGCCTAGCACCCTTTTATCAGATTCTCTTTATCTCACTCTTTTTAATCACCGTTCACTCACTCTCACAATTGCAACCCCCGTTTTTCTCACAACCAAAATCGTCCCATGCGTTAACTCGTTGGGAGAACGACGCGAGTCCTATACTCGGTAATTTTAAACTGGTTGCAAGCTTCTTGTGACAACTCTTTTGTTTGATCGAGTCTCGTCCTTGTTCGCGGCATAATCTATTCGGATTCCCCTACAACGATATCAAAACTTGTTTTCAAAGGATAAGGGAATCCCGGACTAATCTTGTTGCGACGCCTCGGGCGGAGCGCTCGTCAAAATGGCACCGTTGCCGGGGAGTTAAACATGTGCGTCGGTTTTGGTTGTTGGAAATATGTGAATATGATAGTTGTAGATTTCTTTTGCTCATAGAGTAAATAGTAGTTTCTTCTTCTAAAAAAAATATGATGACAAAAGGTTATTATTTGTCTAATCAAGGATTGAACCAAGTTGAATATTCCTCTGATAGTGGAAGTGATGGCTACTACAGTTGTAAGGAGGAAACTATTCCATATAAGGACCCTGAATGGCAACAAAGAAACCTTCCCGAAGAACTATTCAAGATCTTAGCTCGAGAGAAAAGCAAGATCAGGGAAGTGCAGAAGAAGACAGAGGTTCAGCTAGGACTGCTAATAAATTTGGTCACACTCATTGTAGAAACCTTAACAAACTCCTATGCATCAAGGCAAGAAGATGAAGTGCTCGCAGTAACCTTAAGGTCCGGAAAGTAGTTGGAAAGACCACCTTTGACCACTCATCACATTCCTCCACAGACATCAAAGAAAGTTGACTTTTAGCATGGGGAAAGAAACACTTAAGATATGCAGAAGTTGTGACCACTAATCCTCAACAGACAACAACTGAAGACAGGAGACCAACATGTCTGCCATATCCAACATCTATAAGAAGGAAGCGTCAAGCTAAAACAGCAGACCCACAAATTGTCGGACTACTGAAAAACGTAGAACTAACACTCCCTCTCTTAGAAGTGATTCGACAGATACCTGAATGTGCTAAGTTTTTAAAAGAGATGTGTACTCATAAAAAAGGGATCGAGAAGTTTAGGCCTGTCCCAAATCCTGAGCCTGCCTCACAGGAAACTGATGTCAAGATTTTCGCAGTACGCATCCCTAGACTCCCAAAGAAGTATGGGGATCCTGGTCCTTACATGGTGGATTGCGCTATAGGGGAAGTCTCATTGAATGACTGCATGTGTGATTTAGGAGCATGCGCGAGCATCATGCCTCTATCAATATACAAGAAGCGCCCTCTTAATCCATTAACAAAATCCTCAGCAAAATTTGTATTAGCAGATAAAAGTGTCACAACAGTTGCTGGAAAAGCTGAAGATGTGTTACTAAAGATAGGCGAGTTGGTTTTTCCTGTAGATTTTTTTGTGATAAATATGCCATAGGAAGAAGAGGAGAAACAGACTTCCATTTTGCTAGGAAGACCTTTTCTTCGAACTGCTAAATTCAGATTGGATGCTTTCTCAGGAACCTTCTCCTTTGCCATTGGTGCTAAGCGAATACATTTCAACATTAAGAGGATGGAGAGAGAACCAGTCTTTTGCAATTGGTCGTTCCTCCGTCTCCATCCTGAATTCTCTTCTCTAACTAAATCTGTTTTATCTAAAATGTCAAAATTGCCCTTGCATCGGAATACTACCACACTTCCCACTAGGGGTGTACATGAAACCGGGTGAAGCCGGGTCTTCTTTGACCCAGGCCCAACCCAAAATATACCTCGGATCTATTATTGAGACCCTAGCCCGGCTTCAAACCCGATGAAATATCCTTCTTTTTGGGCCGGGTAAAATCCGGGTGAAGCCGAGTCTACTCGAATTAAATTAAAAAAAATTATAATCATCGATCATAATAATATAAGCAATAATACTATTAATTTTAGCCCCAAATAATATTTTGCAATATTAATAATAATAATAATAATAACTTATATTACACATAATCAAATAATTCTATAAATTTATCCAAATAAAAAGAATGTTATAACTTTCAGCAATAATGTCCAACAATAATTCTCAACTAACATATATTGAAATTATTAATTTTAAAATTTTCTCTTTTGTTCGAAATTAAAGAATCATATTCTTGGTTAATGTAATATAATTAAACACCTACATTTTAATTTCTAGAACTAGAAGTTCAACCGTTTAATAGTGGGTCTAGTGGACTCATAACATATTTGGACCAACCTTTAAAATTTGAAGTAACATATTCATATTTTTTGTGTATAACATAATCATATCATATATAATTTTACAATTACACTACTATAAATTTTAATTTTTTACATTATTTTTATACTACCAGGCCACCGAGCCGGGGCCAGGTGGCCCGAGCCTAGACCAAAACTCGATTTCATATTTTTATTGGGTAGGTTTTATTGGCTTAGACCCTAACCCAAGTTGCTTTGAAGTCGGATAAAAAATGACCCAAATTTCATCGAAGCCGGGCCGAGCGTTGGACCGTTCCAGGCCATGAACACCCCTACTTCAAACATAATAATTTTCAACGCACTCATCTAATTACCTTGCACGTGCCAGCCTCCCATAAGCCAATCAATTGATAGCCATTTATAGTTATTAAAGGCATAGTCACCTTATTTTATATATATATGTGTTATAAGACATTATTGCAATTCTGAAGTGTATGTTTCAGAGTAAGTAAATTTTTATCGATTTCTTTTTTTTCTGTGTAACTATGTCGTATAATAATAATAATATATTTTTTGTTTCTCGCTGAAGTTGATTATTTGTACGGGATATAAACATTAAATTAAGACACCAAAAAAAAAACATTAAATTAAATATAAATATATATAAATCAATCAAATTTGTTTTAAAAAAAAATGATGATATAAATATATGATTTGCAACAGATATGATAATTACATATAAATAAATAATATACAATAATGCTACATGTACACTTTTTTTTTGTGTAAACCTCTATCCAAATCCCAAACGAACAAATTTTTATATATACAACGAACATGTTTTTATAGTTGACACGAACAGGTTTTAAAACATGTTTGTTTGCTTTTGAAAACCTGTTCGTTCTAGTAGTAATATTCTGTTCCTGCACGAACAGGTTTTTATATATACAACAAACATGTTTTATAATTGACACAAACAGGTTAAAAACATGTTCATTTGCTTTTATAAACATGTTCGTTCTAGTAGTAAAAACATGTTCGTTGGGACTTGAATAGAGATGTATACCAAAAAGAGATGTACACCAAAATTAATTGAATAACATATATGATTGACAATTATTAATATCAAT
Organism: Stylosanthes scabra; assembly: GCA_036250425.1. Classification (NCBI taxonomy): domain Eukaryota; kingdom Viridiplantae; phylum Streptophyta; class Magnoliopsida; order Fabales; family Fabaceae; genus Stylosanthes; species Stylosanthes scabra. Next base: position 38,777 of record JASCZI010181419.1, read on the forward strand.
AATAATGAATCCTGTTTATATACATGTGTATCTGGTGAATCTCTTTTTCTATTTTAGAGTAAAACAATCAAAATTTAGAAAAATAATTTATATTAATATGTTAATCGAAACATATATCTTTATTTATTACATGATTATTTGAAAAAAATAATTATTTAAAAATTATTTAATTATACAAATTATTTTTATTATATAATTATTACAATGATTACTAACCATACATTTTGTTGTTGGTATGTCTACATTTCTTTTGTATGAAGTTTTAGAAAAATAATTTATATTAATTATATTAATCGAAATACAAACTAATGTTTATTAAATAATAGTAATTAATTTCACAAGTTATTTATATCATACCATCATTATATCAAATTAATTATAATTAATTAATGATTTGTGTGCATAGTAGCTAGACATGCTGACGTGATGCATGCACGCGTTAATTTTTTTACGTTTCTCTTCTAGCTGTAATTTTAGAAAATATATTATATATTGAATAATAAGATTGATTAGAATTAATAATTAATTACAATATAATTTAATTTGTCAATAATTATAAGGTTATTTAACATATCCTTTTAATATATAGTTATATTAATTTTTTTTATATTTTGAACATTATATATAAAATATTTATTTGCAGCTTATAAATGTTTGTTTCAGAATAAGTGATTTTTATTGACTTTTTTAAAATAATAAATATGATGCACGTTATTAAAGACAAAAAAATTATTTTAAATATTAAATATAAAATATTTGTTTTCCAAATTAAACGGTAAACATATTACTAAACTAAGATATAAAACAACATATTTTACCAAATTGGTTTTCCAAAAGCAAAAGATAATTTATACTTTCAAATGCCATGTCATTAATTTAGTCAAAAGTCAGTTTTCTTCTATTAATTACACATTACAACTAAAATGATCCTACAAGCTTTTTACCATATTAAACTAATTATGTTTTTATTATTTTTATATACATTTAATGAATAAATAAAAAGAGAAAATAAATAGCCATATATATATTTTTTGGTGTCTTCCTGTTTTTTTTGTGTCTACTAGTGTATATATATATATATATATATATAACACGAACACATTATAATTTTCTTAAAAAACCATGTCACAAAAAACACTCTTCTCCTCCTTCATCATCTATCTCCTCATAACATGGGCCGCCATTTCCACAATCATAATCTATATTTCCCTTTTTGACAACCACACAACAACCGTCTTGAAACAGGATGCACCTCCCCAAGAAGAGGAACCCACCAACATTTCTCATATATTATTCGGAATCAGTGCCTCAGTTAAAACATGGGCTACACGCCACCACTACATAGATCTCTGGTGGCAGCCAAATGTTACTAGGGGCTTCTTATGGTTAGAACGCGAACCATACCAAAATGACACATGGCCAGAGACCTCGCCACCATACAAGGTCTCTGGCAACACGTCGTTATTCAAGTACGGTGGCCCACAGAGGCACCAAATTCGCATGGCACGAGTAGTGAAGGAGAGCTTCGAGCTTGGGTTAGAGAATGTGAGGTGGTTTGTGATGGGAGATGATGATACAGTGTTCTTCCCGGAAAATCTTGTTAGTGTGTTGTCGAAATATGATCACAATGAAATGTACTACCTCGGTGGGAACTCCGAAAGTGTAGAGCAGAATGAGGGGAATTTTTTCAAGATGGCATATGGTGGCGCCGGAATTGCCATCAGCTACCCTTTGGCGATGGTTTTGGCGAAAGGATTTGATAAATGCATTGAACGTTATACACATTTATTTGGGTGTGATGGAAGGATTATGAGCTGCGCAAGTGAGATTGGGATTCACCTTACGCAAGAACTTGGCTTTCATCAGGTATAATGAAATCATCGTAACGAACTTGAACTATATATGTGTGACGTTGTGATGTCCAGAAGTAGCCGCCCAATTTAGTCCGAAAATAAAAAAATCTTATTTACAAACTATATAAAAATTATATTAAAATTAAAATATATTAATGTAATTAGTTTTCTAATTTTTACTAATATGATAATAAATAAATAATTATACAAATAAATATTATAAAATACTTTAAATAGGGACTCCAAATTTACAAATAAACTATAAAAATTACATGTTATGTATATTAAAATTAAAATTTATTAATGTAATTATTTTTCTAATTTTCACTAATTTGATAATAAATAAATAATTATACAAATAAATATTATAAAATACTTTAAATAACTACTCTTCGAATCCTCAATGATTTGAAATTCTCAATAACAGAATTAGAATAAAATTTTTAGTAATCTTTTTGTTAAGTAAATAATCAAATTATCCGTGGAAAGTTCTATATTATTAACGAGACACAACTAATTTCATCCATGCAATATAATTTATAACAATTTTTTTTATCTTTTTAATTATTGTAATAGGTGTGGTTATAGGAAGCTTTTTGTTTAGAGTTATAGAAAGATTTCTCTTTTCAAGATATAGCAAGATCTGATTTATATAACTCTTAGAATTGTAGGAACAATTCATGGAGTTTATCATTAATAAGTTTTCTAATAAACTTTTTTAAATGATTTCAAATCAAGCCAGGTTTGATGGAATGGTGATGATAGGTAACCAACAATCTTATACTAACAATAAATCAATAATAGTTTTAAAATTTAAATTAAATAGGATAGCATTTAATTTCTTATGTTACATTTCAAATTAAATAGGATAGTATTTAAATCTTTATGTCATCTTTCAAATTAAAATAAGATAGCATTTAATTACTTATATAGGATGATAATATTTAATTTCTTTCATAAAATCTCAATCATTAAAATACACAAAAAAATAATATATGGACTTGTATTAAAATGTCTTATGCATTGCAACAAATATTTTAATTAAAAAATAGTTACTTTAATATAAAATAAAAAAAATTATAAATAGTGCTTAGAAAAATAAGTTTGTAATATATAAAATAAAAGATAATAAATAAAATTTGAATGTTATTATTCAATATTTTGATGTTATATATTTATATGAAAATATAGATGTTATATGAATAGAATTATGAATGTTATATGTATAGAATTATGAATGTTATATATATATATATAATTAATTATGCATGTTATACGTATAGAATTATGAATGTTATATATATAAAATTATGGATGTTATTTATTTTCAAATATATTAGATTAAAAAATAAATAAATAAAAGAAAATGAAGAAAACCTATAATGGATATACATTTCCAGTAATGCTACACATCCAAGCAATTTCACCAACTAAGCTCAACCAAGTATTTTTAATCCACTCTCACCCAAAAGCGTGAAAACACGCGCTGTCCTCCCCCATTCAAAACACGCGCACTTCTCTCCCCTTTTCTCAGCAACAACTCCTCTCCATCCTCATCCTCATCCTCCTCCTCCTCTTCCTCCTTCTCCTTCTACTTCTCCTTGCTACTACGCTGCCGCAGCCGTCGCTGCTGCCACCGCCGTTGCTGCTACCATTTTCGTAATCCTCCTCCTACTCTTCTTCTTCTTCTCCTCCTCCTCCTCCTCCTCTTCCTCCTTCTTCTCCACTATTACATTGTTGCTGTTGTTGTTCATGTTGTTGTTGCTGCCGATGATGATTGGATTTTCATAAAAAATAGAAACAGATTTTGAAGCAAAATAGAAACGGATTTTGAAGCAAAACAGAAACGGAATTTCACATACAACCTGAATTGGATTTTCACGAAAACAGAAACGGATTTTGATGAAAAACAGAAACGGATTTTAATATAAAACAGAAACGGAATTTCATATATAAACTGAATTTGATTTTCACGAAAACAGAAACGGATTTTGATGAAAAACATAAACGAATTTTAATATAAAACAGAAACGGATTTGCATATAAAAACTGAATTAGATTTTCACAAAAATAGAAACGAATTTGCATGAAAAATAGAAACGGATTTACATGAAAACATAAACGAATTTTGGTGATAAACCCGCTACTCCTAGGCGTGGTGTTGGTGATGTTGTTCACGCCTAGGCGTGACTTTGGGTTACGAAAACATAAACGAATTTTGAATTAAAAAGAAACGAATTTTGGATTAAAACAGAAACGGATCATCATCATCTTCTTCTTCTTCACCTCTTGTCATTGCTGCTTCTCCTCATCTTCTCTCTCTTAATTAATCGTCTTGCCACTGTCATCATCGTTGCCGTCGCAGTCGCCGCCGCCGTCACAGTCGCCGCCACCGTCATTATTGCTGTCATCGTGGTCGTCGTCATCGCTACCGTCATCATCGTTCTTCTCCACTTCTTAACTCGCTGAAGAGAAGAAAAAGAAACGTAGTAACAGAAGAGAGAAAAATACACGCGTGTGAGTAAAGAGCTTAGTTGGACTTGGTTGGCAAAATTACTTGGTTGTGTATAATTATTGATATATTTCAAATTGTCTTAATTTTCTTCTTCAATATTATATGAGAATGCTAGTAATGTCATGTATTTTAAAAAAAATTAATGAAAAATAGAATTATTATAATAATATATTTAATATCAATGACTACAAATGGTAGCAGAATATTATTGCTATTGTGTGGTCCTTCATATGAAAGAGAATAATAACTCAATTATCAAAATAATTAAAATACATTAAAAAGAGAATCAAACAATAAATGAGTGAATCCATTAAATGTGGAAAGAAAAAAATTGAAACAACATAATAAACATTAATTAAACACAAATATGGAAAGAGTTCGTTGTTATTGGCCAATATTACATTGGTTACCAAATATTTTTCTGATGGAATTGCCGCACCAAAGTATTGATATCATTAGAAACCTTATTTTCATCCCTAATTAGTGTATTTACTCGTGCCTTGCACGGGAAATTTAATTTAATTTAAACTAAAAATAGAATTTAATATTATTAGTTATATATAAAAGAATTAAAATATTATATAACTTATGAGGTGAAATAATAATGAATATTAAGAAGGCATGTATTCTTTTGTGTTTTTTTCATTTATAAAAATGTATTCGTCGTTATTCTGTATATTTTTAGAATAATGTTACGAAACCAACGTTAGGGAGCCAATAATTGAGTTATCATCTAAAATTTATATGAGTTATCATCTGTAATTCATATATCCATCATTAAGTTATCATTGATAGTATATGTTGGCTCCCTATTGGTCATAATCTATTGGTTCCCTAGTTTTTTTTCATATTTTTATCATCGACAATGTTATATAGAACCAACATTAGGGAGGCTTTAGGGAGTCAATAACTAAATTATCTATCATTCGAAATTAAAAAACATATCATCCAAACACAATAAAACTGATCACCCACATAATATATGAATTATCACTCGTAACTCATCTATCATCACCATCAAGAGCATTGGCTCCCAAATATATTGGTCTCCAAGACTTTTTCTTTTATCATATATCTCTGTTAATATCCCGTCAAAATTGGGTGAACTTGTCGAGTAAGATCCGTTTACCCGTCTAAAATAGACGGACTTTTCGAAAAAGAATAACTACTCTTTTGGTCATTAAGGTTTTGAGGCAAAATTAAAATGATTTTAAACCCTCTTTTTTTTTACAAAACTACTTTATTTTCGAAAAATTAAATTATAAAATTATTTAATATTATTATTAATTATATTTAAAATAATTAAAATAATATATAATTTGTGAATATGAATAATAATGGATATTAAAGTATATATATTTTTTCTTTTTTTTTTATTTCTCTATTTATAAAAAGTGTGTCTATTATTATTCTGTATGTTTCTATCATGGGTCTCTATCTAATATGATTGTTAAAATAGGTCGAAACCGTCGTATCAGTCTCATTTACCAATCTAAAAAACAGATTTTTCTAAAAGAATTATGCCCGTTAATAGGGATGACAATAGGTCAGGTTATCAAGTACCCAATACCTGTCTAGGTCGTTCTGAATATTTATTTATTGCGTCATTTCCTGCTCCATTATCCACAAATATCTAAATTTTTACTCTATACCCAATTCCATATGTATATATACTTGTCTCATACCAAAACACACGGTACATATATGAAAATAAACAAACGAAAGTAAAATAATTAATAATATTCAAAACATAATTAATTACGATTAAAAAGGAGGAAAAAAAACTTATGATTTATAAATGAAGAATGTTAGTTATAGCATCTAAAACCTTCTAAATTACTAAAATAATAAAAAAATTATACATAAAATTCTACAAAATTAAATTTAACTATATTTATTAATTAACATATGGAATATGGAGGGATAGGTAATTCGGCGGGTCAGCCATTACCTACACTCAAATAGACTATTAAACAGGTATCACCCAAACTCGGCTCTGCTGTTAAAAAAACACCCTCCATTCAGGATAGTGCAGGTTGGGTCGGCTCGGTTTTGGATAGGACAAATTATCATCCCTACCCGTTAACAAAAATGGGCAAAACATGTTGATCCTAATTAATCGGTGAAAATGGTGAGTTATGCTCGCCCGTTTATATTTTATTTTCTTAAAAAATAATTAATATTATTTCCTATATATTTTTTAATTAGACCCAAAAGTCAATTTAACTACTAAAGAAATTTGTTTTTTCAAGTTTTTTTTTCTAAGAAAATGACATCTTTTATCAAAATTTTTATTTTAGAGTTAAAAATTGAATTTTTTAAAATAAATAAACTATTAATTAAATGGGCAAACACATTTAATCCGTTAGGTTAGCCATAATCAGGTTATACTGAAAAATTTTGAGTTGTGAACAAACAGATAAGCCCACGCTTTTAATTATCCCAACGAAAAAGAAGAATACCCGATGATATCTGCATATATTACATTAAAAAAATAATGCTATACAATTCAAATATAATTTAATATGATCTAACATACATATTAAATATACACACATGTTAATGAAAATAAAACTAAAATAATTTTCAATATAATAAAATAATATAATTCTTAATAAATTCATATTTATAAAAATTTAGTGAGTTCCCAAACGATAAATTGATAAAAAAAATCAAATGAATTAAGTATCTAAAGATGTATAAATTGATTATGTATAGGGTCGTCAAAACGAATCGAACTTATCGAGCCAACTCAACCAGTTATTAACAGACATACTTTACCCAAAAAGATTAGGTGCGTTAAAAACGCGAGCTAAACGGATGAGTCTGATTAATCTGGAGAAAATGTCTGGTTAAACAGCACATCTCCTGGGCTAACTTTTTAGCCAATTTAAATATTTTAAAATATTTTTACCATTTTGTGTAAATATTTTTTAGAGTTTAAAATGAGAGTTTAATTTTTCGAGAATAAAAAAAACATTATGACCTGTTTAACCCGTCGGGTTGGCTATGAACAATCCAAGTTAAAAAAGTTGTATTCCGTGAATAAAGCGGGCTTAAACAATAAACCTAAATTAAATAGGTCGGGTTAATTTGTTTGATCGACAACCTTAATTATGTGCTTTAAAGTAAATCACTATACGACATAATATTATTAGCATATTTCTGTAAAAAAACATATAAATAGTTTTTTTAAAAAAAAACAAAAGAACAAAACACGTCATTTTAAATTAATATTAATAATAATATTAATGACGTAAAATATTAAAATAATATTTGTAATTTAATTGAAATATAGTATTATTAGAATAAAACGTTGTAAGATTTGATATTAATTACTGATAATTTATTAATTGATTTGATCGATTGATTTTACAATATTTATGTTAATTAGTTAATTGATTTCATTTAATGATTTAAGAAAAGTAAATCAGAAAACACTCTCAGGAATATGTCATGTCAGCACTCTATCATTAAGTGTATAAATTCGATTTTAATATTATATAATAAATAATAGATAGATAGATAGTAGACAATAGATTTAATTAGTTAAAGTTGACATTATGAAA
>JASCZI010181419.1:49930-62354 GCA_036250425.1 Stylosanthes scabra
TCCAAAAATAAAATAGTTACTCATGGTAATTAGGTTTACTTGTTAGTTACTCATAAAAAGTTACCATGATTAAAATAATATTACTTTTTCTTACACACCTTTTTAATCCTATTGGTTGCATGGCCTCAGGCAATGCAAAGCTAATGAGCTCCACTCCTTTTCCTTGCTATTCGAAGCTAGTGTTCCCCCTAGCCCTAATCCTCATTCATTTAATCTATTAACCACACCACTAATTCTTTTTTACTTCATACAAACAAATTACTACTCCAAACAACTCACAAATTCTCTCAAGCTCTCTTCACTCATCCGAACTCACACTCTCTCTCTCTCTCCCTTCAAACAATTTCCAGAATTTAACACACAAAAACACTTCCTAAACACTCTCTCTCTTAACATTAAAGATCAAACACCCTTATTTTACAAGAACAACTCAAGAACACCTTGAGTGTTCTTCATCACCTTCGAAGAACAACATCGTCACCACCACTAAACTAACATCATTTCATCATACTTATTCTCATCACAAGCTTCTCATCTTCATCTCTTCATCATCTACTTCTTCTTTCTTCATACAACTCAAGGTAAGTGCAAACCCTAGTTACATCATACATCTAAGATGATGAACTAAAGCTCTTAAATCTTTCTTATGAAACTAGGGCATCCCTCTTTGGATATTGGCCGAACCACTCTCCTCGTTTCCCTCAAGATCTCTCATTTTAATCAAAGATAATGAAGCTCTCTTCTTTCTCTTCATACCCGAAACCCTAGTGCTCTCCATGGCTCATGTTTTCTTGTTTTTCAAAATAAAAATGATAGCTTGAACGTCCAAGAGCACGGTTGCCTTGCAAGCTCGAGTAAAAGCTAGGAACATTGGTGTTTTGACTAGTGATCTTGGTGATTCAAAGAGCAAGCTACACCCTAAGGTAAGGGGTTAGGCTTAGAGTAGATATATGTGCTAAATGTGCTATGTGATGTGCTTGCTTGCTTGCTTGAATGTTATTGCCATGAGAATGCCTATTGCTTGCTTGAATATTGATTAAAATGCCTTTCTACAAAAATGGCATTTGGCCGAGTTGAAGATGCTCAAAGAGATGAGCTTTTGATGATCAAAATGATAAGAGTTGTTGTATGCTTAATGGCCGAGAGATTATCACCCTTGGGACAAAAGATTTCATAAAACATAAACTACTAAATAGGTTAAGAGAATTAAAAATGATAAAAATGGTGTTTTTATGACATAAAGGGAAAAATGGTAATAAAAGTGTCTTAATATGTTTTCCAGAAATGAAACTTAAAGTTTAATGTGAAAAATAAGTGTTTTTGATATAAAACTTAAAAGATTAAGTCTAGGCTGTAAATTAGTAAAACTAGTAAGTAAAGATTAGGTAAAAAGGGATAAAAATGTCTTTAATGAAATTTATTTTCAAAACTGTTTTAAATGGGGCCTTATATGTGTCTAGTGAGTCTAAATATAAAATTTCACCTTAGAATAATAAAGTTACCTTAGGTAAATAAATTATTTACTAAAACTAGTCAAAACCGAACCGGTTATAGGGTTAGAAGGGCAGTTTCGTCTTTTTAAAAGTGTCTTTTCTTAAAACTGTTTTTACCACGTAAAACTGAAGATGTTAGGAGAATAATGCAATTGGTTTGGGTTCAAAAGGATTTGAAATGAAAGAGTTATAAAATTATTAGTAAAATAGGTTCACTCGGCAAATAAGGATTTATTACAAGGGTAAAATGGTCTTAAAAACTGAGTTGTAAATAAAACTGTTTTAATGGTAAATAAAGGTGTATTTTAGAATGATAATGGCGCTGGTTTGAGTCAAGAAGAATAAAAGGTGAAAAAGATAATGTATTTATACTAAGCTAAGTTAAAACTGAAAAGCTAAGAAAACACCTAAATTGGAAGATGATAGAATATTCATAATTAATCCTTAATAAGTGAAAAGATAGAGAATAATGATATATTATAAGTGATGGAATACCATGAAAATATTAAAAGACATCAAGAGGATATCATATGATAAACGGTTAGAAAACCGGTTAAACCGATGAGCCGTAAGAGTGGAAAGAAGCTAAACCGGAGGCTAAGATTATCTGATGATATAAGATCCGAGTATTAAGTCTGAGAGAATGTGATCAAGCGTAAAGTCAATATAATAATTGAGTCCCAAGGTGTGGCCAGATAACGTTAGATGTGACGGTTGATATCGATTCGGTTTGGTCGGCGATGATATGGACACGATCGAACCGGGTTTTTCTTTTGGGAATGGTTCATGGTTCTGGACCGGTTTAACCCCTTAAGAAGGATTGGTTTGGCAACCGACCAAGTATCGGTTCTATCGGGCTCGTGTCACTGTCAAACCGGTTGGTTCAGCTAAGTCATGTAGACCGAAGGCTAATCCGGCTACAAAGATGCTACTCCGGCTAACGGTTCAGAGGAACGAACCGGTGAGATGCTAAAGACTATGAGATAATGAGATGGCTATATGCGAAAGCTAAAGAAAGGCTATGTGCTAAAGCTAAAGAAAGGATAAATGCAAGGGCTGGGTGTTGACCCGCTTGTCTGAGAATTAAAGCTTGAAGGGCTAGCTACCCGAAAGGCAATAACGAACATCCTGTTCTCTTGTCGATGCGGTTTCTTTGCTTATTGGAGCTATTGCTGGTGACGGGATCTTCACCAAGATTATTTGGAGTATCAAGGGTATCTTTATGCCACCAGTTCTAGCCAAAGGAACTTGGTTGTGCTACATGTTCTAGCCAACGGAACATGGTCGCCTTGCACGAGCCAAAGTCCACGACATTCGACAGTGGTGAACCATACTTGGGCTTGATCCTAAGTAATCGTCGGGTGCGGGAAGTAAACCGACGCATGAGCTCATGGTCTGCATTAGGAACAGGCATGAATCATATTGTGTGTTGCATTTGTGTGTAATTGCATTATTGATTATGTGTGCTTTACATTCCTGCTATTGCTACTTGATTACTTGCTACTTGCTACCTATGTGACGTCAGCCCCTAGGATAGATTAGTTGCCCTCATGATACCCCAAGCTGGGAACCTTAGGTTCTCACCCCTTTCTTCTTACACTACGCAGGACTTCTTCTCTCTCTATCTCTCTCTCATTCTCTCTCTAACGCGATGAGGCCTTCTGCACCACGTCCTCCACGATCTGCCGTTTCCCCGAGTTCGTCCGCTTCATCAGGTTCTAGTTGGAGTTTTCACCATGAGCGTGAACGGTCTCCCTGTACTCCCTTGCCACCGCCTGCTCCACTACATGCACCTGGCCCGGTGTACCCCGTCCCTCGTACTCCTATGACGGATGCGAGGCGATACCGTAGTTTGTTCTCTCGATGCCGCGTTGCACCCCCTACTCCTCCTTACCGTTCCCCCACTCCCAGTGACGAAGAACCCTTGGAGGGAACTGTTGACCCAGCTGCAGAGCTAGAAGGTGACCCCGATGGGACTTACCAAGAGAACGTTGTGTACCCTGCGGGCTACGACGCCTATCATTCTGACACCTCCCGTGGGTCTGAGAGGGAGAGCGTCAGTGTTAGCTCCGCTCCTTCTAGCCGCCACTCCTCTGATGACTCTTTTGCTAGTGGCTCTATAGGATACAGTGAAGCCTCCAGTGGCGAGGCAAGCGACGTTGCATCAGACGATGATCTGGTGAATCGCCATTTTACCGAGACATTCCCATAGCTGCTGGAGTGGTATGATGGAGTCTTAGTACCTCATGAACTGTTAGAACAGTACAAGGTCTAGGCTTAGTTAGTCAGGTTGGAAAATATCATACTCTGGAAAAGTCTATACTATGCTATTTTATTTCACTTGAATATTATAACATAACATATTTAATCGCATAGACATAATATATAACATGTTACAAATAACATTATTAACATCTATGAACTCGATAAAAGGAATGAGCGAAGCCTAATAGAAAAATATTGAAAAGGAAAAATACTTCAAAGATAAACATGTTCCCATGCAATAGTCAGAAATTGTTAACGATAAATATCGCGCTGGGACAATCTGTTCCTCCTGAATACTCCGATTATAAATGATTAAAATTAATTAAGATTGTGTGCATGTATGTAATAATGAGACAATTTTTTTTATTTAGTTCATATCAAATTTGAATTGATTTTTAATATAATTAAATGCTAAAATTCAATTACAAAAGAAAATTAATATGTGCTAATAAATGAGAGAAGTGATTATTTACACTCTTTTATAAATGAAAATATTATTAAGTATATATATTTACTTATTGTTTATATCTTTTTGGCTACCTAGCATACCTAAATATTTTGTGCACATACACTGTAGATTTACTTCGAATTCCTGACATTTTCCTACTATTTCTAATTTATATAATTCAGTTTTCTTTTGTTTTGTTATAATTCATGGTCTCTTTGTCATTTTCTTTTGTGGAAGTCCTGCTTGTCTATTTTTCATAATTGCTTTTTGTTATTGTATTGACTAACAAGATTTTCGATGCGATTGATGAATGATTGTTAGGCACCGCGGAGACGATGCTGCGAGGTAATGGATGATGGAGATGGAATCAAAAGTGTCGTCCAAGTTAAGATTAGGAAGTGTCATTTGTTTGAAAGTGTAACTCCTCAGTAAATATTAGAAAATGGTTTATTTCCAATTAAAGATGAAACACTCACACCTGATATAATTAGAAGTTCAAAGATATAAACACTCAACTGGTGTTTTAGAGCGACTCCGATAAAACTATTTTAGAGGATCATCACTTTTTCATATTTTTAAAAGATGAATTAATTTGAAATTGAAATTTTTATTAGAAATGAATTTTTTTCTATCGTTTCAAGCAACTCAACCACAAAATTGGGGGAGTTTTTAGTATAGCCAATCTCCAATTTATAATTAGATAATTATATAAAATTTTATTACTTCTCTATATTATAAGTATTTTTAAATAATTTTATATAAAAATAGCTATTATTTTTAGGTTTTAACAATTTATTAATTAATTTATACCCATTATATTATTATATACTACAATTCTTTATTGAGAAAATAATATAAAAAATGTCATATAATCATGAAAATAATATACATCTTATTTTTTATTGTCCATATACATACATTTTATTTATACGTGCAATAATTTTATTTCAGTTAAATTGCTTTGCATGTCTCTATAGTTTTATCAAATTTTCAATTGAGTCCCTACACGTTTTTTTCTTTTAATTAGGTCCCTATATGAGTTTCAAATTTTCAATTGGGTCCCTAATAACGATAAACGTTAACTAAGACGTTAAGGTGACTTGAATTTACTGATTTACCCTTCTGTTCTAACTTAAGTAGGGTTGTTATGGTTTCTTATCCCCTATCATTTTCACGTTGCAGTTCAAGGTGAGTTGCTTTTTCTCTTCTTTCTCATCAAACATATACAACATAATTGTGAAAGTTCCATGGATCTTAGTCAAGGTGACTCTGTTCTTATGTCTTCTGGAAATTCCATGTTAACGAGCATCAACAATCATAAGAAGAGACATTTATGTTTTTGTGGGGAGGAACTCGTTGTGGTGTCATCTTTGGCAGTGAGCAACCATGGCAGGAGGTATGTTGCTTGTGGGAGGATGCCAAAATGCAGCTTTTTTTAGTGGATCAACGATGATGAAGAGTGGATGAATGGATTGGCAAAGCCAAGAGGGAGAAGAGTACGATGCTTTTGTGGGGAGCCACTGACTCTCCGAACTTATGGGACGGAAAGAAACCCAAATAAAAGGTTTATTTCTTGCCCTAACAGAAGATGTAAATTTTTTAGTGGGTTGATGGAGATTACAGAACTGGAAGTGCAACAAGAACTCGAAGCTGCATTGGTGGTGATACTAGAATTCTGGGTACACAGCAGAACTCAGGTGGATTTGAGGATAAAATAAGAAAATTAGAGTCATAAGAAAGGAGTAAGGTAGGCTAGAAATGAAATCAACTTTAGCTGGTTCTTTATAAACCTCCTATAAGACCCCGCATGACAAAAAAAAAAAGAGTGTATCTCTCGCACTGTGGCGAGGTGAGGTAGGCTAGAAATGACATCAACTTTAGCTGGGTCAACAGTTATGCCTTTTTCAAAGACAATGTGCCCTAATACGATACCTTGATTGACCATAAAATGGCATTTTTCAAAATTAAGGACAATGTTCGTGTCAATGCACCTTTTTCATACCCTAGCTAAGTAGTTCAAACATTCATTGAAGAATGTTTCATATACTCTAAAATCGTCCATGAAGACCTCCATGCATTCTTCAATTAAATCAGAAAAAACACTACTTATGCACCTTTGGAATGTAGCAGGAGCATTGCACAAACCAAAGGGCATCCATCGATAGGCGAAAGTGACAAATGGACAAGTGAAAGTAATCTTTTCTTGGTCCTCAGGATCTATGTGTATTTGAAAATAACCAATATACCCATCAAGAAAGCAATAATGTGTCTTACCTGCCAGTCGATCAAGCATTTGATCAATGACTGGGAGTGGGTAACCTAATTCAGTCTCCTGTAATCGATGCAGACTCTCCAGGAGTTCTGGACTCTGGTTGTCACCAGTTGATCATCGCCCTTCTTCAATACTATAACGCCTGACTTCTTGGGTACGACCTGGACCGAGCTCACTCATTCAATGTCCGAGATTGGATATATGATTCATGCTTCCAAAAGTTTGGTAACCTCATTTTCTATCACATCCAAGATGGTAGGGTTCAGTCTTCGCTGAGGTTGTCTAACTGGTCTTGCATCACTTTCTAGGTATATTTGATGGGTGCATGTTTGTGGATCAATCCCTTTAATGTCGGCGAGACTCTAGCCAATAGCTTCCTTGTGTAGTTTTAGCACATTGACAAGTTGTTGTTCCTCTTGGGTGGACAGTTCTCCAGAGATAATCACTGGTGACTTACATTTGTCTTCTAGAAAGCATATTTGAGGAGTGGTGGAAGGGGTTTTAAATTAGGGATGGCTTCCTGTTTTGGTTCTTTATGTGCTTCCTCATCAAATGGCAGTGTGATGTCATCCTCATAGCTTTCTCTCAATTCGCTTTCTTCGGTCAGGCTTTGTTCTAATTCTGCCTAATTAACTTCTGCAACAAGCTTGTCGATTTATCACATTGTAGGAAGGTGTGATTAATGAAAGGTGTTCTCCTTCTCTTATGTACATTGCATGTAATTATATCTTCCTTGGTTAAAAATGAGAATGTGCCCGAGAAAGCATTTGAATCTGGCCGTCTTGAGGAATGGTCTGACCAGTAAGATTGAGGTCTGTTTACTAGTGTCTTCGACAGGCATGTCCAAAACATAGAAATCTACTAGAAATATCAACTTATCAATATGCAACAGTATGTCCTCAGCTTTTCCTTTGACGAATGTGATGCTTTTATCTGTCAGAACAAACTTAGTTGTGGATGGTTTCAGCGGATCTAGATAAAGCTTCTTGTATACTTAAAATGGCATAATGCTCAGATAGGCTCCGATATCCCACATACAATCCCTTAGTGTTATATCCCCCAATCCGCAATTGACCAGGTATGTTCCTGAATCATTGTATTTCTTTGGTAATTCATTTGGCTGATATGGCAGAAACTGGAGATCATGCATTGAAGATAAGGCCTTATGATTTACAACACCTAACTCATCAATTTTGTTTTTATGGGTGCATATCTCCTTCATGAATTTTGCATAATTGGGCACTTGTTGGATGATCTCAAAGAGAGGAATGGTTACTTCTACCTTTCTTAGTAACTCAATGATGTGTTTGTCTATGACCTTAATCTTTCGTGCTTTATTGGCTACTGTTGGATAGGGAAGATGAGGTGATTCTCTGGAGGTGGTTTCCCTTTTGCTAGCAACAACTTCTTCTTCAGTAATCATTGCCTCTTTAGTGTCCTGATAGTATCTGGTACCCTTGCATCTCTAGGAGAAGTGTGAGTAAGTGGATTTGGCATGAAAGGTTCCCTAAGTTGGGTTCCTGATCGTAAAGTGACAGCGTCCAAACTATTCACTAGGTATGATACTTGTCGTGGATTGAAATGCAGGATCACATGAGTCGTCACTTCAGTTACTGCCAAAAATTGTTCATCCATCCTCTTTTGAGATTCTTGAAGTTCTAGTCATTCTTGAATTATGGCTTCAAACATCTCTATCAATGGCTGTTGCGGTAGTTCAGCATAATCAAATTGGTGAATTGGTAACTCTTCTTCACATCTGAAATAACTGTCACTACTACTATCAGAGTGGTATCCTACTTGGCAGGATTCTGAGCTCGGATTTTTACTAAATGTAGGGGTGAAACCCATTTAATAAAGGTACTTGATTAATAGAGATCAGTCACTGATTTTCCTATTGAGGTTCATTTTGTTAAAAAAAATTTACCAGTTATTATAGGGGTTAAATGAAAAACAAGCTAC
The DNA here is from genome assembly GCA_036250425.1 of Stylosanthes scabra. Taxonomy (NCBI): domain Eukaryota; kingdom Viridiplantae; phylum Streptophyta; class Magnoliopsida; order Fabales; family Fabaceae; genus Stylosanthes; species Stylosanthes scabra. The sequence goes on from JASCZI010181419.1 coordinate 58,368, forward strand.
ACTACCTAAAAATTTAAAAGACTATCATATTTACAGTATTCACATATTTACAAACAACCAAACCCAAACGCACATTTTCAGTTCTCCGGCAACGACACCAAAACTTTGACGGGGCATCCAAGACTGGTTTTCAATTCCTTAGAAATCAAAATAGTAGTTCATTGCAGATAGCTCTAAACCAGCTATGGGAACCTCGAGCAAATTTAGAAAAAAGTGTAACAGCATGGAACCAGTTAAAAATACCGAGTATTAAACTCGGGTCGTTCTCCTTAGGAATTGAAAACAGTGTTTTGCGTTTGGTTGAGAAAATGTTTTCGGTTGCAATTGTTGTTTTGGAAACAAAGGGAAGAGAAACAGAATAAGATTGCAGTAAGAATTAAAAAGTGCTTGGCCTTGGGTTGAAGCATTGTTTGTCCCTATGATCGCCGTTGATCCCAGTTTAGATGGTCTGTCATGTTGAGGAGTTAGCCACTCTATCTAATGGTCAAGTGGTAAGATTAACCTCTATCCGAATGTCCTAGGTATACTTAATAACAAAAGACCTAAGGTCTTCACATTATTAGCAGGGACGTAGTGTTAACGGCGTCGAAATTAACCCCGTCGCCTCGCATCCAAGCCCTTAGAAACCAGTAGGTAAGGTTATCCGCACACTTCAACCCATGGCTAAGACACAAGATCACTATTCCATACTAACAATAATCATAATAACAGAAATAAAATAGGTAGAATAACAGCTAGACCTAATAACAAAAATAGAAGAAATCAAACGGATAGAGTAACAGTAGTAATATTAACAAAACAGTATAAATGAAACAGCAAAGTAACAGTATACAAATCAGACAAATGAAAAGCAGTAAAATGTTTGGTCAGTGTGGCTTACAAAAAAGGGAAATCTAAAAGAAACCTAAAAGAGAAAATGAGTGTAAAAAATTAGGGTTGGGTGGATTACCATCTCCGAATGGTCTAGCTCCTCTATTTATAGGCGCTATCAGTGGCTTGGGTGTGTACGCACTGCTCATCCTGTGCGTACGCACTTGTGATGCAAACTTGGGCAACACGTTGGTGGATGTGCACACATTGAACAGCAGGTGCGTACACACCTAATTTGGGGAAATGTTTGGCCTCATCCAAGCTTTTCTTTATGATTTCCTCGTTCTTTTCACCTTTTTAGCCCCTTTCTTTTTTATTCTAACCTATTTGAGGTTGAAACACTTGAACAAACAAATTAAGGCATCAAGTGGAATAGGAAATGGGTGAATTCACAACAGAAAATTGGCTAAAATAGCATATGTTCACAGTTTAAATTCTAGTAACAATTATTCATGATGTTGATAAATTCCTAATTTCAAGCACAAAATAATTCACCTAAAATGGGTTTATCAGACTCGCAACGTTAACTCCTTGTAATAAGTTTCAGATTTGAGAAGTAGCTTCGCATATTTCTCCAGCGCCATAGCCCGATCTTGGCATCCTTTAATATTCAGGTAACAATTTTGAAGGTTTTTTACTAGACGAGGAATAACCTCAAAAGAAGATGCTTCTTCGGAAGGGAAATAGTAGGAGTTGAAATGGTCACTCACCATGTTCACTTTTTGTTAAACTTCTTCCTGATTTACGTTGGTCTCGATGGGGACACATCTGGAATTTTCTTAGCCTCTTCGAGTCGGATCGATTTGTTTACCGAATCCGAGTGACCAACCCCTTCAACGACGGTCTCAGATGCTGCCTTATGAAGCTCATGAATGAGGCCTTGCAAATCAAACAGAGTCCAAAGAGCCATTCGGTGAATTAGGTATCGAGGGTTACTTATCGTGAGCTATAAGTTTAACTTGAGGCTTAATATCTGCTTCTTTATTAAGATTAGCCTCATTTTGATTGCTTACCTTTTCCTTCGAAGGCAAATCCCGATGGGAATTATTGGGCTTTGGATCCAGTAACTTGGATCGATGAGAAAGAGGGGATGCAATTTTTTACGGTGATGAAAGACTCCCTGAGGAAGCTGAATCTGTTTTCGAAGATGCTTTTTTAGCCCCTTGCTGAGTTGGATTCTTTGAGTTCCATTGGTTGCCCTGACGGATATAATAATTAAGAGTTATCATGATTAAGAGTTCATTTATTTACAAGAATGAATTGAATATATTAGTGATATGGTTTTTAGCTCTGAAATCTTAGTTTCCGATGAGGCATCAGAGTGAGTGGCGGAATCCTCAGGAATGGCACTTTTTGTGGCCGATTTAGTAGAAGCAATTGGAGTGGAAAAGGGTTGAGTTTCTGAACAAGGTTCAATACCGATACCTGGTCACCCTTTGTTTTCTGAAGTAAGACAAACATCGAAAGTTAATAAAACAAAAGCAGAATACATAAAATTTCGAGGACACACATGGAAAAACAAAAACAAAAGTAACCTTTCTTCTTTCTCGAAACCCCGACAATTTTGGCTTTCCGCTTTGAGTTTGCTTTTTGTTGTTTGTGTTGATCTTCCGCGAGAAGTTAATTAGCTCCTGCTTTAATCGTGTCGAAAGGTATAGTGATTTTCTTGTAATAAACACCCCACCATGCATAGAATGAATGGATAAAAAAGTTACAAGAATCACAGTCGAAGGGGCTATATTGACGCTTGCGATCGATCTTCATTAGGAACTAGAGCGACAACAAGGTTGATGCCCGAAATCCTTGCGGAATCCCGAACTTCCACCGGCAAGTGCACCGGATCGTATCAAGTAATAAAGAGTGAGTAGAGTTATCGTTCCCACGGAGATTAATAGACTAATTAATAACGATCAATTAATTATCTAATTAGACTAAATAAAAATCAAAAGAGATCAAGTAATCTAAAACTAATCCTAATTAAATCAAAACAAATCAAAACAAATAAAAACCAAATCTAATATAATCCTAATTAATTCTAATCACTAAAAATCATGTAAATCAATCAAAACCTAATAAAATCACTAAAATCAAATATGGGGCAGCAACTTAGTAAATTAAGTAAATATCAATAATAATGAAGAAATAAGCCTAGGACTTAGAGATATTCAACCAACACTAATCATAATTCAATTACCTACTTTCCTTCTCATGCAAGTAAACTCAATTCATTAAAACCCTAATTAAGTAAACCCTAATCTCTTAGAAATTTAGTTTCTCTAATCCTAATTAGTTATTAATCTCTTGATTAATTAATTAGGGAAAAGAGTTTAAGCACAGAAATATGTCACGGATTCAACTAACATACAATCACAATTCATTATCTCTAATTTACTGTAATTGAATGAGCAACATACTTCATACACGTTCAGGTTCAAGAATTTCTCAATCTCAAGAACTCAAACAAGCAAGAACAATGTACCTCTCAGTCACGTTGTTCTGTTTCATGAAGAACAGAAGAATGAAGCTTGAATTGATGATAACTTGCAATTGAAGAAAAGAAGAGAAATTGAATTAATCAAAGGTGCTGGGATGAACAGAGCTCCTCATCCCTGGCTCTTGAAATTTAGCTACTCATAATTCTAATCCAACTCCCTGATCCTTACTATCTCTGTTTATATTTTCTTTTCTATATTTTGTTTATCCTTTGTAGAATTTGGTAGTGACTAACTCTCTCTATCTGTGAATATATGCTATATGTGAATATTATGCTATATTTTAGTATCTCTTAAAGTGTTGCTTTTCTTTTCATGGGGACCCACCCGAAAAATTTTCAAAATGCTTAAACCGAAATTGATTTTCACACTCGCAATAATAATCCAAACATAGATGAAAGGAAAAGAACACACAAACCATGTGAGTTTTGAGCCTAATCGAAGTGGTCATCTTTACCACTTAATTTTCCTTCATGTGTGTTATTTCCTTTCCTATGACTGCGATTTTTGCCTTGCCTTATTCTCCATGCTTGTTGCTGTTTATATTCTGTGTATTCATATGATTTAAGGCCTTCTTTGTTTTAGCCCACTAACCAAATAAAGCCTTACCCTGTACATTTATCCT
>JASCZI010181420.1:0-14387 GCA_036250425.1 Stylosanthes scabra
TCTCCCAACTCTCCAACCTCAGATCCTTCAGGTACAATAAACTAACCTATCACTGACTACTTCAGTTCAGCCTCTACCTGATGAATTCATTTTCCAAGTTTGTCTGTGTTAATGATTCATGTTGACATCAAATTGCAGGATCTGGATCTAAGAGTGTACCTACAACAGATGGTGGCTCATCCAGTGGGAACTCTGTCAAGTTATCGATTCCTCTGTTCATTACTTTGGCACTGATATACGCTTCAGCTTTCGGAACATACTGATTCTTTACCTGCTGGCTTCCCTTTTAAGTTTTATTTTTTCTTTTTCCTTTTATTGCTGTTGCCATTTGTCATTGTTTTCCTCATGTATTATTGGGAGTATTATTGGGACACCCTTGGGTTTGAAAGGCGAAATCTATTCATTTTTGTCACCTCTATTGGATTATGTTGTTCTGTATCAAGGAGATATCATTTTCTCCCTTATGAATAAAGATGATTGTAATTATTGGTTTGCTATTATGACCTAATTCCAAACAAACATTACTGAGACAACCAGGCCCCCTTACCCAAAGGAGGCAAAAACAAAAAATAATAACAAGCTTTTGTTTCTAGCACCTTTGGGCACTGACAACGGCAATCAACTATCACTTGAAACTGATCAAAGAAACTGATGTATGTTTACCATACCCAGTCCAATGAATACAAATATATCAGTTTTTCAATGGTCTTAACTTTTAACAATACAAAAGTTGCTGAAGCATGGGAAGACTGAATATAAAGCCAATTAAGAAACCACAATTCTGAAGGAATTATACATCTAATCTAGTGTCTATTCTGAATCAGCGGCTTCTCTGTAAAATTTTTCATAAGATTTCAGGAGATTATCATTCCAATTTACATTTAATACTTACAAACCTTGACTAATGAGTAATGAAATGACACTGAGTAAGCTTCAAATTTGTGAAACTAGACCATAACTGATCATTCCATGGACTGATAATTTTCCACCATCTTCTTAGAAATGGAATTGAAGGGTTCTCTATAATTTTCTAAGCCATCGAAGAGTTAACAGAAATCTGTAAAAGAACAACTAGATTCTAGACATCAATAAATCTGCAAAGACCAAAGTTACTAGGTTCAACAACTCAAGCCAGAGTGATTACTATAATTGACCAGATTACTTGAGAGTGCCAGTGCTTCAATATATTATTTGGACTATTTATCTCATCATCTCATAATACAGGAAAAAATGTTTAGTATTCAGTTTGGAGAAACCAAAATTACCTACAGGGATTTTATAAATATGGTACACATTAAGAATGTGATCGTGACCGTACAAACTCCTCTAGCCTGTCCCAGACCTCCAATGCTGCAGCCTTGTCTTGATGTCGCTTGTTCTTGCTAATCTGGGGGACAAATTAGAAATTTCTAGTAAGACGGTAAGCCAAAAGGTGGAAAATATATAGCAAGATAGCAGAGCAATAGTTTGAGCAAGCATGCAATGAAGAACTAACAAGGTAAGAAATACATGATACAACAAGAAAACCTACCGAGATAATCTTCACATTCCATTGCTTCACAATCTTTGCTGATTCCAAACTATCATCTTCAAAACGCATGTAAAATCCAATAACTGCAAGAACATCTCAAATGGTCAACACAATCATCATCAATATAAAAAGCATAGAAATCCAGAGAAAGCATAGAAACTTGACTGACTTTTGTTAAAAATCTCGACATGATCCTTGAAAGGCCATTCCTTAAATTGCCACTCCTTGCCCAAGACGAAAACGGCGACAACACGATCCCAATCCTCAGCCTTGAGAGAAGAGGGCTTATCCCTGACCTCATAAGCGGTGACCACCCTGTCCCTGCTCAGCTTCTTCTGCACCGTCACGCAATCAGGCCTGGCGCCCTTCATCTGCTTTACCTTAACATCAGTGGGTATGTAGACCCCATCCTCCAGAAACTCCTTCACGTTGTAGATAGTGATCAGCGTCTGAAACGCACTGGGCACGAAAATGATGGGGACCCCTTCCCCAATCTTGGAACCCTTGAGGTGCATCTTTGGCTTCGGAGTGGGGTCGTACCCCATGTCGTCACCAAACCCTAAACCCCTCTCGTCGGCGCCCATGAGACGGCTCTTGGCGACAAGACCGTCCTTACGCTGCTGGGATTCGATGCGCTGGCGTTCCTCCTCGCGCTTGGTGGCGTTGACGAGGACGCTGTAGAAGTCCCTGTTCTTGCACTCGAGGAGGGATTCGCGGTCCTTAAGGGGCTTCTCGACCGAGCGAATGAGGGAGATGAAGTCCAATTGGGGCTCCTCCGGGGCGGGCGGGGGGTGAGAAGGAGGAGGGTGAGGGGCATTTTGGGGAATGAGGCCGGAGGGGAGTTGTTGTTGGTGGAGGAGGAGGGGATTATTAGGGTTGGGAGGGAGAGGGTGGGGAATGTCCTCAGGACGATACTCAACGGAGTCGGTGGTGGAGAGGGAGCCCTGTAGGTATTGGAGGAGGGGCTTGCGATCAGGGAGGGTGACGGAGGGGATGCCGAGAGCGAAGGTGCTCTGGAAGTACTCCGTGTGCTTCAGGTGATGGTTGTTTATGTAGTGCACCAGCGTCTCCAGCGTGTACCGGTTCCCCTTAGTGGAGCGAAACGCTGTCTCCGCCGAGCAGGGGAACGAGTACTCCTCCCCGAACCGAAACTCGCCATTGACCCTTATGATCTTGTCCAGCTCCCCTCTCATGGTGAAATCTCTCAGAGCTGACAGCGGATCCATCTCTCTCTAACCACACTTGCAAGCTTTCACAGTAGTGGCTACTGATGATGCAAATTAGGTTTTTATTTGCTCTTGTTAATAATAAATAAATATTAGAACGTAATCGTACACCCTTGAAAAGTTTAGACAAGGTAATAAGTATTCAATTTATTTGAAATTAAATGTAATTGATTTAGACAATAAGTACTCAATTTATTTGAAATTAAATGTAATTGATAGAAATAAAATGAGTAAATCTTTTTATGAATTGGATATATTTATTTCTTATTCAGTTAGATTTTTTAATTTAAATAAATATAAAATATTCTACGATAAATAAATAAATATGATAATAAATTTAAAAATACATCTTAAAACTATTTTTTGGGGAGAATTAATTTTATATTATCCATTTATTTTATTATTTTATTTCATATATAATTTTTTTATAAATATATAATTTGTACTCATAGAAGTAATAATAGGTTTACATATCTTCCTATTTATGTATTTTACATGTTAATATCAAATATGATTACTAAAATATTTTTTATGTTTGAAACATGTATATATTTCGTGTCAAATTTAATTATTGAGTTACTATTAAATAAAGAAATATTTATATATTCTTTTATTTTAAAAATGAAATTAATTTAAATCAGTAGACCAATTCAAAAAAAAACAACTCTAATTGAAATCTCTTTAAAAATGTAACACATTGAAATAATTGTTTAGTTTGTTGTCACCAAATAATAATAATATAATTATAAAAGAAATTAGAATAATCATAATAATATAGTTATGTAATTTATCTCAGGGCAAGTTATCACTATATTCTATCCACATTCCAATATTATCAAATTACATCAAAATCAGATAAATAATTAAATTACATCGTTCCCAATTTACTATGGAATTCGTAGCAGGGCGTAGGGATTTGGTGAATCCGTGCCGTCCTACCACGAATACAGAGATGCAAGAAAACAAATTGGAGAATTCATGGTAACGAAAATTCTATATAAATCCGTAACAGGGTAAATTGGATTCAAAGAGAAAGAAAGAGAAGTGTTAGAGAGAGAAAGAGAGAGAAAGGTTAGAGAGAGAATAGTTAGAGAGAAGTTAAAAGGTAGATAGATGTATTTGGCTTTTCATCTCTGCAAATGACAGATGACTTGGGATTTAGGGTTTGGGGTTTAGAAGGGGACATGTACTGACATGAGCCTATGCCAATATATGGCGTGGCATGGGATTCCCCAAGGATCCCCATGAATCCTTTTGAGCTTGAGATTTATCTCAGATGGGCATGGGATTTATTTTGGTCCATGCATGAGATTTATCTTGATCTAGGGATTCTTTCATCATTTTTATTCATGTATTTTATTTCACGCAGTACGCTATGTATTTTGAAATTTTAAAACGTTATTTGTTGATGTATTCATGAACATATTTATGAATTAATAGAGTTGTGTGCCCTTATACTTACTTTTAGTGTATTTATGTTTTATAATTTTAATGTTTTACGTTTTATATTTATGTATTTCGAAACTTTAAAGTATTATCTACATTACGTAAAAAAGAAAATATAAATAATTAAGCGAACCCAAAAGTTAATTGAAAAAAGACTTTGTACATTATATTTTGCTATGTAATTTTTTTTTACAAACAACAAATGCAAATTAAATAACACTAACGGAATCGTAAATTATTAAAATAGACAAAAAAAAAAGACTTCGTACATTACACTTTCATCGTTAATAAACTCTGAAAGTGTAAATATTGACCTGGTATTAAACCATTCAACTGAGGTGGCCATATCTCAGCAATGGTTATTTAATGGAGAACGGTCCGACATACTTTAAACCGGCTGATGTGCAGGAGGACTATCACCGGTAAAAGTATCGTCGGCCAAACACCTTTGATAATTGCCTAATCCACATATTCCCAACCGGGTCACTTTGCTTCGTCGCCTAATGTCCCACTCTCCGTCCTCCGCCTCCGCATCCGCCTCCGCCATCTTAGCTCGCCGCTCATCCTCACCAGGGACCACCACTTGGTATTTATAGGCGTGCCTCCACGAACCTGAATCCGTGGCACCCTGCCACGGATCCTAATCTAATCCTAATCTTATCTCCTAAAATTACAAGTCCTTATCTTCTTCCCTTTATCTTCAATCAATCTTATCTTTAATCTTCTAATCAAGCCCTTGATTAATAAGTGAAATTGATGCCTAATGACTTGGGTTGGGATTGGCAATGAAAGAATTACTGGAAGTGAACGTCGTTTAAATTCATTTCATCATCACTTGAATCGGTGGCAGGGTGCCACGGATTCACCAAATCCCTATACCCTGCCACGGATTCCATAGTAAATTGAGAATGGTGTAATCTGATGATTTATTAATTTAATAATATTAAAATGTGAATGGTGTAATGTGGTAACTTACCCTTTATCTCAAGTAGATAATGAGAAATATAAATCACAAAAAAAAACCTTGTACAACCATTTAATGTTTTCAAAACATACATCTGATACAATTTTTTTAAAAACATTATTTTGTAAAATTATACGACTAACATAATTTTACAATAACACAATAATAGACTAAAATAATATAAATAAGCATGTATAATTTGTAATTTTTTTTAATTTTTAAACTTTACTCACAGTTACAAAATTATATTTCCACTATAAGTTTTTAAAAATCTCTCTGTATACTATATTCATCGTACAATTATTTTTCAAACGTTCATGATTTTGCAATAATACTTGTAAATCATCTTTGCTCTCTATTCTTCATAAAGTAACATACAGTTGATAATGTGTGAACATTGATTTTGATCATATTCAGTTTTAAAAGAATTTATCGAGAAAATTTGTTTATTGTCATTGCATATGACATTACGATTGAAAATATTAAAGTTATCATGTGGTTAATTTTATTAGAAAATTATAAAGATGATGTATATATTTTGTGTCTACCATATTACAAAAAAGCTTATAATAAAAACATATATGTGATATTTAGTATATATTTTTTATATTTAAAGTTTCAACCTAATATTATTACTCCTATTAATACAAACTATATATTTATAAAAAAAAATTATATACGAAATAAAATAATAAAATAGATAGCATAATATAAAATTAATTCTCCCTAAAAAATAATTTTAAGATGTATTTTTAAATTTATTTATCATTGTGTCTATCATATTTTTTATTTATCACATAATATTTTTATGTTTATTTAAATTAAAAAATCTAACTAAACAAGAAACAAATATATCCAATTCATAAAAAGAAAACTTAGAGATTTTATTTCAATAAATTTCATTTAATCTGGATGCTTATTATCTTATTAGACAAAGTCCTTACAAAAAATTGTTTATAACATTGTGAGTAGTTCCCTTATTTTAGAACTTCAAAAGATAGCAATCCAATCACTTCTTGCCTGCTTCCTATTAACATCCCCATGTTTCCTTTCTCAACAATAATATAATCAAATTAATGGATGTGTCTAAAGTAAGCTCAAACATTTTGTGTTTATTGAATGAGCTATTCTTTATGAGCCATTAAATTTCATTAAATGCAAATCAAAGGATGTCATAAAAGAGGAGTATTGATGGACCTTAATAAATATAGAGCATATTAGTATATAAGTAAATAAATATGTTTAAATTTTATTTCTATTAATATATTTTAAATAAATGAAAATTATTAATGCATAAAAAACTATTAATATTTTTCTGTCCAATAAAATTAATTAAAAGTATGAAGTAAAATTTTTATTATAGACAAAAAATAATTAAATTCAGATAAAAATGTTGTTTTTATTATAGCAAATAAAATATAAAATACGTAAGTTTTAATTTAAATTACTTAACAATTAACATGAGATTAATATATTTTTTTTATTAAACTAGTATAGACTATAGCATCTAGGAGTAAATCAACTATATTTTTCTTTTTATAATCTCTTTTCTTAGTTGTATAAAATATTTTTAATATTTTTTTTGCATTATTAGTTAATAATACATACTATTTCTAAATTTATTTTAGTAATTTAAATTGTAACTAAAATTCAATTCAGTAACATATAATTATATTTTTTTGTTAAAACATGTAATTATATTTGAATGTATTTAAGCATATTCAAAAGTTACTTTTTAAAATCAAAGTTTAATAAAATAAAAACACACGTAACACATTAAATAAATGTCGTGTGTAAAATATATATAGTACATCTCTATGTAATAATTAAATTTTCTTTTATATGACTTAATATATGTATATTATATTTTATATTTTCTTTGTTACCATAAAAAATAACTTCAAACTATGAATTTATTTCTAATATATAATAAAAAAAAGTTATTCCCTACTTACTAATTAATTTTTGCAAATAAAAAATATTAATAATTTTTTATGCATTAAAATTTTTAATATTTATTTTAAATATGTTTGATAAAAATAGAAATTAAATATACTTATTAGTTATTACTTATATATTAATATGCTCTATATTTATTAAGGTCCATCAATATTCTTCTTTTATGACATCCTTTGATTTGCATTTAATGAAATTTAATGGCTCATAAAGAATGACTCATTCAATAAGCACAAAATGTTTGAGCTTACTTTAGACACACCCCAAATTAATGGCTTCAAGCAGAACAAGGATTTACCTATCAATATTTTATATTTCAACAAAATTTCAATGTTTGGGAATCTTGTCACTTCTCGTTAACCAAATTGTGGCTTCTCTAACTCTAACTACGAGCGTGATTTGATTAGTGATTTTAAAATGTAAAATTCAAGACAGAGAGTAATGTGGCTGGAACAAGACACCAAACGGTATTACATTTCATTTCATTATTCAGTAATAGTATGAACTATGAAGTATTATTGAAAGATTTGAAAGTGTGGGGGTAGATTACACTTTGCATTTTATCACCTCATCCCCCAAAAACGAAAGAAAAAGAAAACAGAATTAAGGAACCAACATATACAGAGTTCTAAGTTCTAACTCCATTGCGTACAATAGAAGCCATCTCATGCAATGCACGACTCCACTGCATTTACGCCTTATTCTCAGCAACTTTCTCCACTGTCTCAGCAACAGTGCCTCCGTCAACTTCATTATCCTTTCCCAGAACAATCTCAATCTGTGCAAAAAGAAATTAGTATCAGCTACGTCACTAACACATACAGCACACTACCACGCAGGGAAATAACTAATAATAAAAGAAACCTTAGGCTTGTGAATCGCCCGGCCTTCCTTGACTTTAGCAGCAACAGTGGCTATCGCTATATCTGCATCACATAAGGATCCATGTGAAACCCCTTCCATTGAAACTAAGCAGTAATTATAACAAACGTAGCAGTAGCGGTCTTACTTTTCTCAGTTGCCCACCCATTGCGTTTCAGAATCTCAGAGATGAGTATGGCAGTTGGAATAGCTGAATTCAATTAAACAAGAAATACAGTTGGAAAACGAGAAAAGTGGATCACAAATTAAAGAAAGAAAGAAAGAAACAGAATTCATCTTCCACATTCATTCCCATGCAAATATAAAATATTATTGGTTTTCATTCTATAATTCCTGTATCTTAATTGTTTTTCACACAATCAATGATCAATCAAGTAGTTACGTTGCATTCCATCGTTTATATTGTAACACAATGATAATTTTCTTGATGGAAGAACCTAATTAAAAAAGAAGTAATAAGGTATTAAGATGCATGAAGAAAAGAAAGCAGAGTAGTGAAAGAAATTGATACCCATGCCGAGTGCGCAGAGAGCGACGTCATTGTTCTGCTTGATGTACCTCTGCATCAGCAACAAATACAGATAAATAATGTTAGGTACTTGAATCCAATTGAAGACGTTATATTATTATCAGATCACAAATTGAATCAAGAACATACAAAAAACACCACTACAAAGCTTAATTAACCCTAAACTGAAACAGACTGATTCAATGTAAAGCGAATAATAATGAAACCGAAAATTAAATGAAGGAAAGAGAGAATGCGGTTACGAGAGATGAGTAACGGAGTGAAGGTGAATCCGAAGAAGATACCTTAGAAAGGTTGAGGTAGAAATCGAGGCGTTTCTTGGTTTTGGAAACCTGAATGCGAATGATCTTTTTCTCTTCCTCTTCATTACCACGACGATTCATCATCACCTCGTTCTTATTCTCAGCACTAACAGCATTAGTAGCACTCACTATCACCTCCATTGCAACTTGCGAGATCTCTCTTCTTTCGCGTGCGCTTTTCCTCTCTCTTTCTCAGCGAGAATTGTTGAACTCAACTTTCGCAGTTAGCTAGCTAGCTTCTCTCTTTCTTTCTCTCTTTCACTGAACTCAGAAGCTTCTTCAACAAGAAATGCACGTTCCATCAAGTGAACACTACTCTCTTATAGTGCATTCAGTTATAACTTCTCAAAACCGTTACCTATCACACTGTGACGCGTGTCCATTTTTTCCCTCCAACTTACTTTGGCCGTTATGGATTTTTTTTCTTACGTCTTGGCGGTTATGAGCGCTTTTCACCCCTCCACGTTGGCAGTTACGGGATCTCGTCTTCGCGTCATTATTTATTACGTTCTCTGTAATATTTTTCTGGACTTTATTTAATTACCTTCTTTTTATATTTGGAAATATATATTTTTTATTATTTTCACTTACATTATGAAAGAGTGGATATTAAGGGTAAATATAAACCAATAAAATCTGAAGTAATACGCGTGTTGAAACTTAATAACCTCTGTTATGTATTCAATTAGACTAATCACCGCATAATCATATTAGTCCCAACCTCAAGCCATTTGCATTTACTTTGTAGACCACACTCGTATTAAATTCATTTTGTTCTGATGTCTTTGTTGTTCTAGCCAATTGAGCAAGCAGAATAATTGTCAAATATCATAGATGATGTATATTCTATGATCATAGCTAATAATACTAACATTATCTTCTACAGATAATAAATAAAAATAAAAAATACTAACATTATCTCAAGCTATTTAATGTCCTATGTCCCTGTCTTAATATGGCAAGACATATGGGCATAGCGAGAAAATACACAACTTACAATGACTCCACCCATTAAATTGTTTTAACCTTTTCCTTACTTATTTTCTCAACAAATTTGTTTCATTTAAAAAAAAATTTCTATTTTCTTACCACTTTCTCTTTATCACACTGCCTTTGCTCTAGGACAACCAGGATTTCTTTCTGTATAAGCTTGGAATCACACTGTTTAAGAGCATCATTGATCAATGAAGAATATGAAGGTTCCCCATGTCTTCCATTGACCCCCTGCCCCCTTTTTTTTTTCAAGTGGCAAGCAAAAGAGAAAACTACTTTAAACACCTATCTAAAGATCATGATCATCATACACACTATGTCTTATTTTCTTTTACTTACTGTTTAATTTAATGCCACAATACATAATTCTGGTGTCACACACATGCAAAATATTTAGTTAATTATGTAATTTTGTTACATATTCATTGTTTGAAGAAAAATTATTATTCTCCCTAGGGGGAATTTCATTCTCTCCACCCATAAAGACATCAATAATATTCCAAGTAATGGGAATAAAGAAGGTAGGATTTAAAGGGAGCTTTGCAGGTCCTTTAACAAAATACTAAAAGAGGCTGTTACTTTTGCATCACTAACCTACCACTCTTTCATTGATGTGAAATCATTTACTTTACACTCCTTAAATTGATCTTTCCTTTTCATTTTCAAAGACACATATATATAAATTTGCCCATTTTTAAGAAAAACAAACCAAAAAAGTACACATCTGCAACATGCATAAATAATATAAATAGAAACTCCTGATTATAAACAGACAACCATATAGGTCAGAAAATTCTACCATCTTGCCCCCACACCCACACCCAAGAAAAATCATCAAGAAAAAAGGAAAGACATATCACATTCAACAATAATTCACTGTTTAATTATGTTAAGAGTGCAAGAAAAATGAATTAATACTAAATAAAGCTTACTTTATTAGATGTTCAGTAAACTATACAATACATGAAAAGGTAAAATAGTGAATTAATATGTGAGGAGTTTTGTTTTTCCGACACATTCCCCACATTCACGTATATAAGAAGGGCCCAAGAAAGGTAATGCATGGCCATATCAATATCAAACAGTGTTCTCTGCCTTCTCCTCTCAAACTAAATAATATTCTTTTTTCTTCACTTCTTCAATTCTCCCCCAATTTCCCCTGCAAAATACACATGTGATGAAGGAGTTGAGGGGAATGCTGTCTGGTTCGAGACCATTCCTTCCATCGATCTCCACCCGAACCCATGTATGGATGGTCAGAATGATTTCGGACCAGGCTTCATTCCCCCCAGCTCAAAGTTTCTCCCAAGGTGCGTTGCTATCATTCAATGCCAGTGTAAGATCAGAGTTTTCTTTTCTCTTACATGAAAGCTTATCTGTTCCTTTTGTTCAAATTTATATGCAGCAGAAATTAGAGTAGAGAAAGTGCAGAGAAAATGTGGAATTAACTAGTTTGTCCTACCTTTTTTTTTATCAGTTTATTTAATTTCATTTTTCATTGTCTTGCATTACATAGAAGAACGTTTCTTTTGTGTTTTCATGTGTTTGAATCCTTTAGTCTTCAACTAACAACATCAAATCCAGTTTAACATTATAGAAAAAGAGATCAGAGTGAAGGGTTTTTAGCAGATTATTGGGCTATATATATAGAGTAATTCAATAAAGGAAAATGAGAATCGATTTGAATGAAACAAATCATTGAGCGTGAGACTCGAGACACTATTATTCTTTAGGACTTGGAGGTTAGTTCATTAAGCACTAATAATGCACTATCAGTTTCTTATATTTTACTTGTTACTTTGTTAGTTACTTCTTTTCAAACAAATTGGCTGAAAAACAAAGAGGTCTCAGTGTGAAAATGTGACTGTAAAGAGAAAACAAAACCAGGGAAAAAAAGTTATGGGTTCTTGTTTTTGGAGTTGGAATGAACCTTTTTGTTAATTGGCTTTGCTTGTGAAGGGTTGCAAAGAATATAAATTTGGAGCTTTCACTTTATTAGTTAGAGAAGATGAGAGGAGAGGGATCCGAAACCAAAATAATAAATAGAAATTACACATTTCAACTATTTTTCATTAATGTGTGTTTTAACTTTTAAGACAATTATTTTTTTTACTTTTATAAATTTAATACTAAAAATAAAAGGTGTACAAAAGTGATGTATATAATATGATGCATTAGTTGTAGCTCATGTGAGCTTACTTTATCTCTGAATATAAGACGTTTCGGATTAGAATATCATTTTAAAAAAATGATGCATATATCAAAATAATATTAGATAGATATAATTTAAATTATTTTATTTAATTTAATATTTATAATTTTATAGATGTAATATTTATAATTATACATTTATAACATTTAATATTATATATTTATTTATTTCAATAATAATTAATAAATATAGAAAAACTAAATTAAATAAGTTATTATGTCTATCTAACTATTACTGCCTGATATTTTTCAATAACATTCATAATAAATAATAAATAACCAATCAAAGATGTATCTTTTAGTTTGTGTTTCTTTCAACCCTAAGACTGGCATCATAACAACCATTCTTTTCAATGCCGTGTGGGTCATGAATGAGCTTGTGGGTCTCTCAAGGTCATGTTTCTATGCTCTAATCCAATGACTCAATGAGGCTCTCGATCCTATGCCAATGTATATGTAAATGTGAATGTATGTAGTAGTTATGTAATAGTATATATATCAGCATGTTAATGATATTTGCATAGAATCCAAATATAGAAGGTTTGCTAATTGCTCTGACTAATTAATTAAACATTAAACATATCCCAGTCCGTACAATTATGAGATAGCAATGACATCATTGTTTGGATTCTTAATTACGTGGGCGCACAAAATATATAAATTGTACTTTGGGATGAGATATGGGATATGGGATTTCGCAGCCAAAGGAGTCAAAAAGAGTAGCAGTATAGAGAGAAAAAACATATCGAGTATGTTAGCACAAACACAAAGATAAAGTTGATCAATCATTGCTATATATGCCTCGTTATTAGGATCCCCTTCCACTATCTCAACCTCCTTACATGCATTTTGTCATACATTACTTGTTCTATTCAGTAACAATAGACCGATATGAAACTTGATGATCTTTTACCAGAAGGTTCTAGCTACTTATTTGCAACAATGATCATGTGAGGATTCTACAAACTAAATGGGGGTAATGTAGTTTCTTTCTCCTCCTTCCAATTCTACTAATTTTTTAATTTGGAGAATCACAGAAAAAGAAATAATCTATACTTTTTCTTACAAAATAATCAACTAATTTGGACAAAAAAAACCAACTAATCTACTAGCTTCTCTATAAATTTGTACAAAACAAATTATTCTTCACACTCACACACCTAACAAACTATCTCTCCCACTATTTAGAGAGTCGAGCCCGAATGCAGTTGTGACTTAGAAGGTTACTATTTAAATGTCGCGAACTTAAGTCTCTCTATTTATGAGGTACATCTCATTACCACTAGAACGTAGGGAGATTAACGGCTCAATCCTTCTATTTCTATAATTTTTAAGATGTTATGAGGATTTAGTTGGGTTTAATTATTTGGGCCTTGGCCTTTTACTGTAGGCACCAAGCGTTTTAAACTTTGTTTTTGGGCAAAAGCCCAAGCCTTTTTTCTGGGTCTGGAGCCCAAGCCTTTTAAACTTGTATATAAAACAATCCAACACCTTCCAAAATGGGAACCCAACCAGACCAAAAGAAAATTAGAAAACAACGAGTTGAGACCAAAAGAAAAATACAACAACAACAACGAGTAGCACACCTAACATAAAATACACATGGATATAGTTGAAGAAGTCTTTTTCCATACGATAAAAACTAAATTAATGCATAGACATAGATCTTTTAACGCTAGTTAATAGGCATATATAATCAAAATTTTCTTCATAAAAAGTAAATTACAGCTAATCTAAACAGCAACGGATTGCAGAAAACTCTCTCACTGCCTCACATGCACTTGACTTTGGGGTTTAATCATTCAGATAAGGTTAGGGGGATTGAATTGTCACCAACCTAACTAATCTTAAAATTAATTAATTAATTAAAACCAACCGCATCGACGGCATCAACTCTGCCACGTGGCTCAACTTTTCTTACTCTATAACCGCTGTACTTTCTCTCTCCTAATCCTAAAAATCAAAAATAAAAAAATAAAAAAAAAGGGGAAAGGGGATTATTCTGAATCTTATTCGTATTAGCGCGTCGTGAAGCGAAGCGTTAGTTGCGTTTGTTGAAGGGAATGGAAGGGAAGGAGCTCGTGGGGTGTGACCTCTGGAGCTGCAACAACAAGGTTTTCATCTTCTAAATTTCCGTTGCGATTTCGATTCTTTCAAAATGGATGAGCCTTTCTTCGATCTGGTTGAGTTCATGAAGAATCCTTCCATAACGGAGACATTCGTCGACATACTGCTATGCGGGGTGCCGATTTGGCTCGCCGTCATGATTGGACTCGTCATCGGCTGGTCCTGGCGCCCGCGATGGACTGGCCTCGTCTTCCTCGGCCTCCGCAGCAAGTTCCGTTTC
>JASCZI010181420.1:21263-31427 GCA_036250425.1 Stylosanthes scabra
TAACAGCGGAGGTTTTTTTACCAGTTGTAAGAAGAGATGTCACTTCCAACAACAGTTAATGATTGGGAGTAAGAGAGTCAAAAGGCAAATTCAAGAAACTTCTGGTTCCAAATCCTATGCTAAACAGGATAGCTCATTCATGAGCTGGATTTCAAACATGGTGAAAGGATTTTCGCAATCGGTTCAAAATGAATCAAACACCTTGGAACTCACCCTAGCAAATCCAGATCATCAAAATGTACCCCTTGATGAGAATCTTATTGCATTCAATGCCAATCAAGAACCCAAGCCCAAAAGTACAGGATTCAAATCCATTTTTCAGTCCATATATTCTCCAACCTTGAAGAATGAGGTAGGAACAACAAGAATGTCTCAAGAGGGAGAGGGTTGTGATGATTTAGAGCCAGGCACCATGATGCATGGAATAGAAGCTACTCCAATAACCTGTTGTGCAGAGAACAATAAGTCTGAAGCATCTAGTGGGAGAGATAATGCCGGTCCATCGTCACAGCCTACAATTAAGCCTCTAAGTTACTTTTACAGTCATGAAAGCTTAAAAAATGACTCAATGGAGAACAAAAATTGTTCCATCTTGGGCCTTAGCAAAGACAAAGAAGAAATGGTGTCAGATACATCTGCTACTAGACATAACACCAATAACACTGATAATATGGATTCCAATCCTCTCTCTGAGAGGAAGGTAACAGATAACATCAATAAAAGTGACACTTTAGGAAGTTTGTGGATAACTCGATTTTCTCCAAAATTCCCTGCCCCCTTGATTACTTCTGAGAGAGGTGGATCTCAAGGCCTGTCAACTGATGTCTCAAAGCTTCCCAATTCCAACAAACATGTTTCTTATTTGAACAACAGCAAGATTGAAGAGGCAAGAGAACATTCTCCTGATAACACAGAGGCTCGCGCTGTTTTTGAGGAAGATAGTGATCATAAATCAAAGCACCATTTCATCCCTTTTTCATCTTCATCAGGGTTCAGAAATTCAGAACCAATGGCTTCAATGTTTGCAAAGAGATTAGGTGCCATCAAACATATCATACCAACAAAAAGAACAGATAGTCCTGCTCAGGTACATTTGTTTTGTCTGTTTTGTGGAACAAGAGGTCACCAACTTGCTGATTGCTCAGATATTGCTCAAAGTGATGTGGAGGATTTGCAGAAGAATGTAACTTCATATGGAGGATATTCACATGGAGGATTGGAAGAACCTCCTTGTTTGTGCTTTAAATGTTTTCAGTCCAACCACTGGGCAATTTCATGTCCCACTTCAATTTTAAAAAGGAAGCCTGAGCCGGAAGTTAAAGCCTCTGCTAATGATAGTTTTCCTACTGGCAAACATGTTAGCTCCAGCAATGAAGGCAGCGGCCAGCTCCGATCTGGTGGAGATGACCAAATCTTTCCCAGCCGTCCTATTGATGCAGAAACTGGACATCAAGGAGAAACAAGTTTTAACTTGAAGTTGAAATCAAATGAATTTGTCCCCTCCATGATAGGATTCAATGCTTCACTCAAGAAATATTGTAGTTCAAGTTCAGAGGAAAACAAATTCAAAGAAAATCCTATCTCCTCTCCACTCAGATTGTCGAAAAGACAGATTTCAGACATACCAAAAGGAATTTGTGATGCTGTTAGAAGCCTTCGATTGTCCCGCACTGACATCCTGAAGTAAGTAATGCAAGCCAACTATCCTATGCTAAAGTCATTTTCTGTAATAACACTAGTTATTGTATGATTTTATGGTTCATGCATGATGCATAAACTATGGCTTGAAAATTTTCATCAAGAATAGGTATAATCCAAAACTTAAAGGATATTCACAAATAATCTTTCACCAGAGAAAATGAAGCAATCTAACTAAATCAGGAGGTAACGTAACGGGAAAAAAAATGATAACCGGATCAATTGAGTTATTAAAAGTACATCTAATCAATTAAACAGCAATAGAATTACCAGGTACAAAAATTTTGTTAGAAATCTAAATTATACTTTAGGATGTAGCAACAGATGAATTAGAATGCTTATAAATCTCCCTATAAAACTTGTGTAAGGTATATTAGTAGTGTTTCTTGTTAGTAAAGTATTCATTGACAATATAAAATGGCATAATGTACATAACAGGATTGTGTAAATGATATGCATAGAGAGATGGAGGGAGAGAGAGAGATATGCATATTTGTGATAAGTTTCCATAATTACAGTATCATGTTGCTACATATAAGACAAGTGAGCCTTTGCAACTTCAATTAACAGAGTGCACTTTTGCATCAGGTGGATAAGTGGACAGGGGTCAATATCATATCTTGATGGTTTTTTCTTGAGGCTGCGGCTTGGGAAGTGGGAAGAAGGGCTAGGAGGAACTGGATACCACGTGGCATCTATAAATGGTATAAACTAAAGTTCTCTGCATGATTTATGTTTTATGTCATGATTACTGATCTTTGGTTGTCTCCTTTTTTGCTTAAAAACCTTGGCTGATGTTTTTATTCCGGCTGTTCTTTGCTTTCTCTTCTTTCTTCTCTTGGTGTATCAACAGAGGGCCATGTTCAGAGTTCAGAGCAGAATACAAGAAAGTCTCTCTCAGTGAATGTAGGAGGCATCAAGTGTATGGTTGAAAGTCAGTACATATCCAATCATGATTTTCTTGAGGTAATAATCATTCAATTGTTTTACAGATTTTCCACTCAACAATGAAAATAGGGTATTAATATGGATGAATACCTTTATCCTACTCTTTTCATTTCATTAATTATGCATGTGATTGTAATAGTAACTCTTGAAACTCACGTGATCATGGTGCTCTTTTTTTCTATGTGTAGGAAGAAATCATGGAGTGGTGGTCCACCAAATCAGAAGCTAATACTGAGTTTCCGTCTGAAGAAGATCTTATACAGAAGATTGAAAGAAAGAAACTGTTAGGCCTATAGGAATGAATGATATTCTTATTATAAGAACCATACTGAGTTTTATGTATTATCACTTGTGTAGATTAAGCTTATCTTTTTTCTTCATTTTCTTCTTCAGATAAATGTATATCAAAAGTAAGAAGAATAAGTGTTGAAAAGTTGCTAAACTATCATTCTTCATCTTACACAAATTAAAGTACTGTATATCTCAAGAAATGATATCAGTACAAATATACAATCTCTGATTCTGTAGCTGGAAAGTGTATGTGACTGTTAGCTGTACCTTGCAACTTGCATGTGATCATGTGCGCATTCAT
Organism: Stylosanthes scabra; assembly: GCA_036250425.1. Lineage (NCBI taxonomy): Eukaryota > Viridiplantae > Streptophyta > Magnoliopsida > Fabales > Fabaceae > Stylosanthes > Stylosanthes scabra. Next base: position 24,502 of record JASCZI010181420.1, read on the forward strand.
GTGACACCACTGACGATTTTATTGTACTTTGTTAAAGGATGATGCACGTTTACACTGTTTCAGTGTACTAAATATTTGAAACCAAAAAAACAAAAGTGTACTAAAGAGTTCACAATTTTAAACTAAACTTTATTTGTAATACCATCTTATAGCAAGCATACCAGAGATAGAAGTGACGATGATAATAAAAAGTAGTAATTTCTAGCCCATGTGTTTAAATTAACTAACAAATAATTGGTTTAGAGAAACCATATCAGCAGATGTCAGCAATTCTGAGACATTGTCATGTGACTTCATTTTTCACAACTATTATATCGTAGTTTTTCCTTACAATCTTTTGCATCATTGTTGCATTTTTGCCGCTTCTATGCTTTATTTAATTAAAAATACATCAAATAATTGTGATTTTCAGAAATCCATGTAATTCTATCATAAACTGAGATCTGCCCCTACTTATTCAGGCTTTCTACACGTAATGATCGAAAACTTAATTAGATCCTTCTTGAATCCTTCTATCATCAATGGCATAGCCAAAGCTCCTTTTATGGTTTTCAATCCTGCACAAAATAATTCAAATGCAAATCAGCAAATTCAGCCTAGCAAAGATATGTATTATTCAATGGCAGGGATTTAACGAAAGCATTCTTGAAAAATTGGAATTTCAGAGGCACAAAATCAATCTATTTTTAGTTTATTTTATCCATTCAACCTGGTTAGTTACTTTCCCGAACTTAAGACCCGAATGTCACTATGCAACAAATTAATGACCAAGTGTAAATTTGATAGAGAAGGGAGGTAGCAGAGCCTGAGTTTATAATGCTCAACATTATCAACAAACATGATCCGATAAAATAATTTAAAGTTATTATGATTTATGATGCAATAGTTTCAACTTTTATACGGTTCACAGAACATGCAGACCAACCAATTCCCAAAAAAACAACAGATCATCAGTTCTATCGTACACAAACAACTTGCCACTATTGGTATATTTAAATATGTAATCAAGCATGCAGAAAAATATTTTAATAGCAATCTATTTATTAATATATAGAATATAATATAGAGGCTTCTGAGTAAAGAAATACTATATAATTTTCCAAGATCTAGGTGAAAGACAAGATAAGTACTAATAGCAATTATTATATGTTATGTGTTACTGTTGCCACTTGCCACCTACCACTGCGCAAGAGTGAAGTCAGACCCCTCCATGATAGTGCTGACCGTATCACCGCTGGCCAGAACGGAGCAACATAGGGAGACCAATCTTCTGACTTGATATCCTGAAAAAGCATGGGGATTGGTCAAGTTAATTTATTTACATACATTTTAAATTACTTGAAGATCTCAAAGGGTCCACTTCAATAATTGGATTTGGCTATTAAAATTTAAATAATTCACCTGCAGTGATAGGGACTGAAGCAATTTAACGTAATCAGCAGTTGAACACCATGCTGGAAGATAGAATGCATCACATATCTTCTTCAAGTGGTTTTCCTCCCATGGCTTTAGGGATTCTTCATCTGGTCCAAGATCTCTGTGGCACCATGTTACTATTATTATGGTAGCACCCGGTGCAGCTACTCGAGCCAACTCACTCACAAACTGCAAGTGGGGAATAGCATTAAACAGAATCAAAAGGGAAATAGAAATCAAGTTCGATATTCTCTTATGCAAAATGGATGTCTGGATCCATTTCATGTTACTGAAATTTCATTGTCCGGTAAGTTCAACCAATTTTTTTCATTCATTCCAAACCAAATTAACATATAATAAAGTTCTTATGCATATTTTAGGCCCCGTTTGGAACTCGTTATCCTATTTAATGTCAGATACTAGAACAAAAATTATAGTCGGTGTCCAAAATTTCATTCTACCTCTGTAAAGTGGGATACATGAGACTGGAATTTTTAGAAACGAGATCAAAATTTTATATTATTTTTTCCATTTACCCTCACCCAACTTTAAAAACTCTAATAGTAATCTTTATCATTTTTCCATCGCCTTTATCTTAAGTGTCTCTTACTAAACCTTAAACTAAATACAATAATAAACTTATTCAAACTGAAATTCGTGTTAATTTTGGTTTTGAGCATCGATTTTATTTCAACCTAACATATAATAGTCCCAAAAGTTAAATCAAATATAGAAAGAAGTAGGTAGTTAGTTAGTGTTTAAGTAATTAAGTAATATAACATGTAATGAAGTACAACCTTGGCTTTATCAGGCATGTGCTCACCACTTTCCATAGACCAAACAAGATCAAACTGGCCATCAGGAAATGGTTGGTCTAAAGCATCTGCCACTTGAAACGAAGCCTGTACAAGTAAATCTTATCTTAATCAACAATAATCAAAACTTAAATTAATAATAGATTAATTAATTAATTAATTAATTAAGTGTAATTAACCTTGTTGGCCAATCCCTGAGCAGCAGCAAGAGCATTGGCTCTTTGAGCTTGAACGGGACTGAGAGTGATACCGACGGCAGTAGCTCCAAATTTTTGGGACAGATACCTTGAACTTCCACCAATTCCGCATCCAACGTCCACTATCTTCTTCGGCCATTTGCTCTCATCCTCTGCTTGTTAACACGCACGCAAATTAAATCAATGAAAAACAGCCAATTAATTGAAGGAAGAAGCATTGAAGTGAGGTGGACCTAGAGGAAGAGAAGCGAATGCGAGAGCTTGTTCGATCATTCGGATCTGAGCAGCGCGATGGTCGGAGAGGGAGACGGTAGAATCGGGAGGGTAGAAGCCATGGTGCATGTGGTCTCCCCAAATATCTTCCCAAACAGCAGAGGACTCGTCGTAGAACTCGGCAATTCCCTTCTTAAGAACTCCATCGTCAGTAGTCTTGCGCTGCAACTCCATTGCTCTCGCCGAAACAGAAACAGTTCTTCTTCTGAAGAACAAATAAGAAGAGGAAGAAGAAGAAGAGGAGCGTTGGCGTGGTTGTAGAAAGGAGCGATTGCGAGTTGGAATATTAATAGTAGTAGAAAATGCGAGTGTCGTCGCCAATGACGCCATGCCAATTACTATTATTATTAATTATTAATATTATAAAATATAAATTGGTACGGTATGGTGTGCTTTTTGTTTGTGTGGGTGTGAACCTGTGAGGGCTCTGAAGTCTGAATCTGAATAATAATGAGAATGAGAAAGGGCACGGTGTTCTATACTCCATAGAGATCCAGACGAACCAATGAAGAATCCAATCCAAGAGAGGGAGAAGTCAGTGGGTACCACTAATTGCATGTCAATTGTCGAACCAACAATACTTTACTTCTTCAAACTCCTCATCCAATTGACTTAACCGCCATCACTCCTACTCCCCTACATGTATGTCATTATTTGATTAAAAAAATTTTTTAATAAAAAAAATATTTTTATATTTTTTAATATTTTTGAGTAATTTTTAACAATAAAAATAAAACATTAGTAAAATAAAATAAAAAATATTTTTTAAAAAATATTTTTATATTTTTTTACATTTTTTTATATTTTAAAAAAAATATTCGAAAATATAATTATAAATAAAAAATATTATCATATAAAATGTACAAACATAAAATTATTTTTATTTTTACAAAAAAACTTTTTAAAAAAATAACTTAAAATATTTTGAATAATTTTATTTTGTACACCAAAATTAGCCACCAGTATATAATTTTATTTTTAATAGTTTAACTCATTTTTAATGTGTATTTAATATTTTTAATATGTATTATAAACAAGTGACTGATTTTGGCTCAAAATTTTTTTTAGAAAAAGTTAAACCAAATAAATCCTTAGTTCCCTAACTCAACCGACACCATCTAACTGCACAACCCTAACTATTTGAATGACATTTAATTATGTAATAAAATAACAATTTATAATAAAAGTATTATTCATACATTAAAATTAATTTTATATATTTATTTTAACCAACAATTTGAATATGAATTTATAAGCATTTGGTTAACAGTTGATTTTATTATAAAAAGTATAGATAACTAATAATTTTTTTGATAATACTAGATGTATCATTGTACACACATTACATATCATTTGATAATACAGAAAAATGTAAACATTAGCACAGAAACATAAATTTTTTTGTGCTAATATTTATATTTTTTCATGTTGCTAAATGATGTGTACAGATATATATAATGGTACACATAGATTTACTAACAAATCAGCCAAAAAAAATAGAACATTCATAACCGTTTATAGAACATCTACAAATGAAAGTCATAGAACATCTGAAACCCAAAGTAATTTTTAGCCAAATTTATATTTTTTAAAAAATAAAACATTCGAAAGCTAAAAACATAATATCCAAAATATAAAAAAATAGAATTTTTAATTTAAGTTGGTGGATAATATTAAGTTGAATTTTTATTAATTACCTTATTATATATATTAAGATGAACAACTAAAATTAAACGTTTCTACTATACCTGATATCCTTCTTAAATTATTTTCTTCATAAGAGTATCAATATGACAAAACTTAAATATCAAATATCAATTCATGTAAGAGTAAGGACACTGTGCTTCCCGTATACATGACGAATATCCAACTTCATCCATCAAAATCAATGTAGCATGTTTACTCACGTCCACAAAAAAAAAAACGTGTTTACTTCTAGTTCTTTTAGCAAAACAAAGAAAAAATATCTATTTTATGATGACAGGGATGGCCTTAAACCCTAGTATGTAGATTCATATGTCATCCATTGATTTTTTTTTGGTCAGGTGGATTGGATATGTCATCCATTGATGATTTTAACACTTTTTCCAGAACACGTTTCGGCCTGTGTGTCAGCAGGAGCATCCTAAAATTCACCACTAAGCAACAGCCACAAGCCCACAACCACATTCCACAAAGTAATGTGGTCCAATTCCTAACCTCATACTGGGTTGTGGGCTTACAGAATGGGCTTGTCCATCATCTTATAGACTTGCTCCTCTCAAGGTGGTTGAGGCTCTGTAATTGCAAACAAGTTAAATATTAACACTAGCCCAGACCAAAAAAAAATTTTTTAACACTAGCTAGTAGATAACAGCTGTCAAAATGGGTGGCCGAGCTAAATTCAAACCAGCCCGTCCCGAACAGCCAAAATTTTAAAAATGAGTTAACTCGTATTTTGAATGAGTTAAGAAAATATCAATTCGACTTGACTCGTCTAAGTTAATGAGTTAAACGAATCAACCCGTCTAACTCATTTTTATTTTATTTTTCTTAAAAAAGTAAGATTATTATGTAATTTTAGTTTTTTTTTTTACTTCATATCCATAAAAAGTCCAAAAATATATATCACATATTAATATATTTTCATATTAAATTATATAAAGTTTAACAAATAAAATTTATTTACCAAAATAAACTTTATATATTAAAAAATAAAAAAAGAAAAACAAATTAGACGAGTCAACTCGTGTCCGCTCGATTCGAGCCAATCTAATTCGCGAGTTATACGATCCGAGCCAAATTGATCAACTTTTAAATTAACTGTGATTTTATTGGCTCGACTTGTCCACGTTTACGAGCGATTTGAGTCAACTTGCAAGCCATAACTCGTTTCTACGGCTGTTAACACACCCAATTGAGCCCGTCATCCAAACTCTGCTATTTGAATTGAGTTGAATAACAAAAAAAATGAATTGAATTGAATATTTGAATCGAATTCATCTCAGCTCAGGCCAGGCATAAAATTAAGTAATATTGTTTGAATGAGTAATTTGATAGAATAATAATTCATGAGCTTATATATGCTATTCCTTGCATGATTCAATACAATATGTAGTAACCTTGAGATACTAAGCTGCAATACAGTTGAAGAAAATGATTACAAAACCAATTACCCTTTTTCCCCTTGGTATCTCCCAACTAATAAGTTGTTTCCACTTTCCACACTATTTTTTGTGTGGGATTTTTTTTTTTTGGTGACTATTTTTTTGTGTGGGATTACTCCCAAACGTGAGTGTTATTGCCAGAACTCATAATAATAAAATAAACAACTGTACAATTGACAATAATAGTTAGAATAATTAGGAATTTCTAAACAATTAACAGCAAATCTATTTCTATCCCCTTCCCAACACAGACTATAGCTCAGGCAAAGGCTGAAAAACATACTACTGATACAATATATGAAACACTAATGATAATAGTGAAAAATGCTTCATTTGAATATATTCATTACATAGTGGTACTTATATTATATCTCTAAAAGACCCATCAAAGGTCATCATCAAACAAATAAAAAATTGAAATAGCCAATGAAAAGCATTTACTCTGAAATAAATGCCAACTTGTAATACAATAAAGAATACTTACTACAAGACAACATATTATGGACTAGCAGTGGTTACACTCCTACTGTCATAAGATTTTTGCATAAACGAATTTGACATCAAAGAATAATACACAAGCAACAACTGATTCTTTGTAACAAATGAGTATGACAAATGCATTTCTATTATACCATCCTCACCAAGGTTCAACCGAATCTAATTGGTAATCTCTTTCTTAGATTCCTTGAGGTACTCTTCCATTTCATTCAGCCATAGATCAGCAAATTCACAATGCTTCCATGCATCAAACCATGGCCCTCCACGAGTGTAATGGATTGCCTTTGGCTTAGTGGTTGCATCATTCTCAACAACCTTGTTATGCCCTTCAAGAAAGTTCCAAACAAATGGGACCGAACCAATTTCATCATCCTCAAGCCACTGAAACCTGTGAAGGAAAGCACCAGTCTGTGAATTAACAGTTTCAGGAGTTAGAACACTGTTCTTGGGATGGCCACAATTGTACAACACCATTGAAGACCAATTCTTCCTAGGATACACAGTTTGCACTGCCCCATCCATCTTTGTGGTCTCTTTTGGAGTATAATCATGCTGAACACACATGATGGCATACTTATCCT